>JACEFZ010027403.1:0-273363 GCA_014155875.1 Cepaea nemoralis
AAAATGTATGCCGGGCATTTCTGGAAAGTACAGTCAGTCGGCATTGTATTAAACATGTCACCTGTCAAGTGCCGATTGATCTAACAATAATGGGGCTGGCACCAATAAGCCTCCGGTTGTTGTTTTTTGTGCTCGCCTTGAACTTGAGGATAGTCCATACACACTACTTTCTAGTAGTGCTTGACTGAATTAAGCAGGTGGATTAGCTTCACATATTAACAGTGTCCCTTGCCATCGGGTGAACCCACTCCAACTTCAGAGGTACTTGTAATTAACATCCTGAGTCAAGAATGACAGGTCAACATTTTAGTCCAACTGTCCGGTGTAAGGGTTGAACACCTTTCGTCGGCATCAGCACACTGGATGTTTAAGAACACACCTTCTTATCCATTCGGTCATGCGGACTTAGCCTCATGGTTTGACAAGGGGTCCTTCACTTTTATCTGACTATTTCTCTCCAGATTTACCCGATGACAGTTGTGAAATATCAAAATTTACCCTGGATTGTGACAAGCTGCTGTCAGCAGATGGTACACCACTTCAGCGTTACTACCGGCAGTATTTTGACAGTCTCAGATTTTGTCCGTCAGTACTGGTATGAAGATCAAATTTTGTTTATTTAAATATATGGCTTACATTTTAAAGTGTTACAACAATCATTCATATAATCTTCTTCCTCTTCTTCTTCATTCTTTATTTTTCTAGTTCTTGTCCTCCTCCTCTACTTCCTTCTCCTAGTGCCTGGTCTGGCTGCAGCAAATATTAATAATCATGACTTCCCAAGCCGCTTTGTCCTCTTGATATTTTAATGAAGTTATTATGTTTTGTTGTCCAGCAGTTTAAGCTTGCCAGATAGATCTTACTTTGTCTTCTTTTACTTCTCTTGCCTTTTATTTTCCCGTGCATTGGCTAATTTCTCTATTCTGCCTCTTTTGTATTTGCCTCGTAAATTGTGTATTTTTATAATGGTTTTCATGGGTGATCTTAGGCACCCTCAACTGTCAGTGCTCTGTGCTTTTCATTTCTGTCCTTGGTATTCTTAATATTCTTTTAATAAATCACATCTCCACTAGAGGTCAGCACAACGCAATAGATATGAGTGCTCGCTCTTAAACTTCCAGGTATGCTTTTGCCGAGGTAGTGTGGTCAACCCCTGCGCCAGTCAATTGGACTAAATGTTGACTTCTCGTCCTTGATGTGGGGACATAAATTAGTACCTCAGTGGGTTTGTCTGATGGCGAAGGTCACTGGTAATAGGGAAAGCTAATCCATATGCAAAAATTAATCTAGTGCACTAGAACAAGTAGCACGTGTGCTGACTACACTTGAGTTTCCAGATTCTGGAAATTTCATTGCTCATTGTTTAACATTCACTTCATAGAAGAACAGACCACACACATCTTTTCAGTATACTTATTTTTCTCTTTTTTTTGGGGGGGGGTAATATTTCTGTTTTGTATGATGTAGTAAATGAGTCTCCAGATATGGCAGTTCTTTTCTTTATTTGTGTTTTCCATTGGATATCACTAAAGAGCATAGATATTTTAAAATTTCACTTGGTTGATTTTTGTGTTTTTAATGTGTATAATTATAATTACTAATGTTTAATCATTGTTATTGAAACTATTTTCTTTCTGTAAAAATGGAATGATTAATGAATTTCCCTTCTCTGGGTTGTAATGCTATTGTTTAGGATTATAATGCTATAGTGGAGGTCAGCATAAGAATGCTCGTTCTTAAACATCCGGTGTGCTAATGCTGTGGTAGGGGGTTTGACTCTACACTGGTCAGTTTGCACTGAAATGTTGGCTTCTCTTCCTTGACTTGAGGATGTAATTACAAGTACCACTGAAGTCAGAGTAGGTTTGCCTGATGGTGGGGGGGGGGGGGGAACTGGTAATAGGGAAAGGTAATCCACATGCCAAACTACTGAACGTAAAACTTGCCAAAACATCAGCAGCAGCTGAAATATGCTGGTGTTGACTGCATTGTCCTGTAAATAGTATATGCCCCCCCCCAAAAAAATCCACATGCAAAAATCAGTCCAGTGCCACTAGAAGCATGGACTACACTTGAGTTCAAAGCAAGCGAGCGCCAATTAAAAAAATGCTACAGTTAAGCATATTTAATGTATAGGCAACATTGCATCACCAGTTGAAAGTAAGACATGTAATGGAGATCAGTAGTAATATTGTTATTTAATGAATGAAGTGATGCTTTATGCATACATGTATTAATTGAGAATTTCATGTGAATGTGTTCTTTTTCCCCATTTCAACACCCCTTTTCACGCCTTGAGTTGAGTTTAGTTGAGCTGAAGAACTGACATCACTGCACTCCGGACATTCCATATGTGCCCCGTGCTCTCGTTTAACAGCCAGTGAGATTCACACTACTAATCGTTCCCACCGCTATTTGTTGAAAGTTCTCCTGGTTTTCCCTCTCTGTTTTGAGATTCTTCCAGAATCTCTGGACCGATCCTCCGCATCTCATTCTTTCCACATACGGGTTCTCAGTCTATTCCTCCATCTGTCCACAGGCGCACGACCACCTCATTCCTTCTCCATATTTAATTTACTACCAAGGGGGGCATTCCCTGCCAGCCTATCAGCTTGTTCATCCTCCCCCCCCCCCCACTCCCGCATGCCAGAGCAAAAAATCCATAAAATTCTCAACACTTTGTGACCTCTGAAGCGAGGTGAGCATCCACACGAAACATACCTTTCTTCACCTTACTAGCAACTCCTTGAGTCTGTAATGAATACAGTGTGTGTAGCAGTGTCTCCTCTAACCAACGGAATGCCGCTGTTACTGCTTCCACCTCCATTCTCATGCTTGGAGGTCATAGTCTCATATGCCACACTCTCCGTTTTCAAGAATCTTCCATTAGCCTTCACAATGAAACCCCAACCAAACCGTTTATTTCTCACCACTGACCCATCAGTATAGATCACTATGTCACCTTCATGTGTATTACTCTGGATCAGTTGTTGCACCTCAACTCTGTGTGGCCCGCTGCCCATTCTCTGCACTCACGACCCAGTGTTACTATCACATTGTGCCAGTCCTTCATTCTTCCGGTACTTTAACCCTCTCTTTTTTGTGATTGATGGTCTCTAGAGATCACACATCTGACGTACAGATATTTCTATCCGTGCCATCCAGGACCTGCCTTGTCTAGTCTATGACCCTTGACCATAGCCATGGCTTCATGCAGGGGTGATCCTTAACTGCAGCAACAGGTACCAATTGGCTTGAATGCATTAATACATATTGGGTATTGGGCTAGTCCCATATGATTAGACCAATCGGCACTTGACTGGTGTTGTGGTCAGTTTCAAATTGACCGTCTTTACTTCTCAGGAACATTTCTGGAACTCATTTTAGGATGGATTGATTGACCTGGAAGGCCAGGTCAATGGAACGAAAGTCCAGTTTGAAGAGGATTCAGACACATGAACAACTGGTCAGCTGGCAGGCTCCCACTACTTTCGTTACCAAAATTTTAATTATTATGCTTTTCATTGTTTTAAAATATCTAAAAACAATGTATTCCCTTAGTGAAGCCACAAACGATGTGCTGCACAATTTATTGCCTGGCATATTTGGTGCATACTGCAGAGTTATATGTCAATGAACTGAATAAATGAATAATACGTTAGTTGAAACAATTAAAACACATAGTTACAGGTATTGTTTGAATGTGGAGCGGAGCATCTGTTATCCCCACAGCAATGTCAAATTTAACATGAAAAAAAATGTTTCTTTGAGGAAATAGGTGTGAGCAACAGTTATTGTACAGCTTATCACCTGAGGCCTACCTAATTAATGTATTTCCTGGAGTGGAGGTCAATATAGAAGAGAGTGCCGAGAGAAAGGCAGTGAAAAAAAAAGGATCTGATGTCCACCTTGCAAGAGGTAATTTTATGTGTAGTAGTAGCTTTTGTTTCCATAGTTCACAGCTAGTGCTATCCTCTTCATATTGCTTTATCATAATGAAATATTAAATGTCCAGTCTTCAAGATTCTTTTATCCTTTATCCCATAATGTATTACTATAATTACAGATTAACATTTTTGGAATTAACATTTTGTTAATCATATGATTTTCTGCCTCCAGTGATGTACTACCATAGTTACACATTAACACTTTTGGAATTCAGATTACCATCACATGCTCTCAAGTGTCCAGAATCTGGTTTTATATCTCATGATGCACTACCTTAGCTAAATTGGTAGAATTCAGGTTATCATAATATGATTTAAAATGTCCAATTATGTTTTCTTTATTCTGTGATGTAGTATCAGAGCTACCTATGTTTATTGTTAATATTCATGCATATAATATCGCTGATTTTTTTGGTTTAAATCCATCTACCATTTGTCATCTAACAGAGTTAGAAATCCAGGTACCAGTTGAAGTTCGGGTGGTTACAAGAGAGGATACTTGGGCAGTTAAATTCTTGAACATACAAACAATGATACTTGCTTTCCATAAGGACATCGTGTGGCCAGAGAAGTTCCTGTCTTTGGCATGCCTTTTGGATGTGGCTTGTTTGTTTATGGCATCATCGATGAGCTACAGTATAATCCTGACTCCCACCCGTTGAGATTTTGGAACTGAAAACTAGAACATCCTGTTTCCCCCCAGAAAAAGCCAACAGGATAAAGATACTTTTCAGGTATGATGGTGTTTGATGAGGTGTTATCTACGTTTGTGTGTTCATTGATTAGGAATGTGCTGTTTGCTGTAAACAGGTATTATATTTTAAATATAACAGTGTAGATTAGCTCAATTATTGCCAATCTTATGTCTAGGAACAGGAGACAATTGCTATGACCTTTAATCTAGAGACATGGTTCCAAGACTTTTTCAGGCTGCCATTCCCTTCACTTCCCTTAATCATGAGTTGAATTGAGTTGAGTCAAGAACCAACACCAGAGCACTTGAAACATTACCATACGTGCTCCATTCTCATCTTCACAGCCAGCAGATCCTCCATGGTAATGATACTAGCAGCTATCTGATTATGTATCTGTCTAGCCTTTCCTCTGATCTGGAGTGTCCTGTATACCCAACATACCAAACGGCATGTTAAAGGATCCTTTAACAGTCTGAATGGTTTTCTAATTCTAAATTATGACACAAAAGGGTGTATGCAGTAACTACTGTTAAGAGATGTTATGAAAGATTAACTAAACTAGTGTATATACATTTTTTTCATCATACTGCACTGACTGTGGTAGGTAATTATGTTTGTTCACCTCTTACGATCTCCAAAAGAAGGTACCACATCCACTGCTGACTTTTTCCTGCCATAATGAACGGCTATCTAGAATCTTCTCTTGCTGTCTTTCTGTCTCTCTTTTCATAAATATAGCCAGTTTTTATAATATATTCATTTTTCTCTACTCATAATGTGGCCTAAAAATGTTGACTGCCTGTTATTGTTATTGTCTCTCTCTCTCTCCTCTCTCTCTCTCTCTCTCTCTCTCTCTCTCTCTCTCTCTCTCTCTCTCTCTCTCTCTCTCTCTCTCTCTCTCTCTCTCCCTCCCTCCCTCCCTCCCCTTTCTCCCTCTTTACCCTTTTTCTCTCTTTCCCCATCCTCTCTCCCCTTCCCCCTCTCTCCCCTCTCTCTCTCTCTCTCCCTCTTTCTTTATCTCTCCCCCCTGCTCTCTCTCTCTCTCCATACACACACACATGCATGCTATCCATGCTCACAAGGGAAGCAAACAATATTAACACCCACCATACATATCCTAAGAGGCACTAAGGAGGGTAGGCTTGAGACTAACTGCTTCATTCTGTAGTAACTTCACTTGTGGGTCATCGCTAGAGCTAACGGAGTTCGTGCTTTGTGAGATGCTTTCCGCACTGCGAAGAGACCGAGCCATATGGGATAAAACTCGGTGCAATGAAGTCGACCCTGTCGACTTTTAAGCGCAGTAAACTTCAGTTGCAAAGTCCCACCAATCATGAACAAGTTTACACAGCTTGGCATGAGTTGCTCGAGGACCTAAACTCCATCAGGAGTTGAATGACTCAAGAAGAATACACTAATTCGTTGATTATTTATGTAGCATGAATCTCTCTGTAAAATATTGTGTTTGAATATATTTATATTTCATTCTGATGCAATAGCTGGGCTTATATGCTGAAATGTTCAACGGTCTCGTACAAGGCCTGGTTACCAGGGAAATGGTGGAGACTCATCTAAAACTGAAACTGGACACCCCATTGAGTAGTGATGTACAGAGGCATGTTCATGAACAGAACAAGAAAGTTAAAATGAAAATATACACATGTGGAGATATCTTGGACATTGTTTTAAGTCAGGTATGTCTTACAAAGAGAACATGTTTGTTTTGTTGTATGTTGTATCTTTGTTTCATCGCTACATGTTTGATCGCTTCATATTGACTACAGCAACCATCCAGCATGATGTTTGCCACATAACCCATCAAGTGCTGAGAGGTCTAAAATGTGGAGTTAGCACCATATACCGGATTGTCCCGGGAAGTAAAGGCAGCCGATGTGATACTGACTACATCACTCACTGAGTGCCGAATGCTTTATGCAAATATGGGCCAGCACTAAGTGCCCAGTTTGCTTAGGGCATGTAAATGAGAACTTGACTTACTTAACATATACCCAATGCCATAATCCCCAATGCCATATACCCAATGTTGCAGGGACAAAGAAGACAAAAAATGGTGCCTAAAAGGTATCCATTAACACCAGATTTAGACACGTCAAGGTGACCTATTCTTATGTATACTTTCAGTAGTTCTTTATTGGTCCCAATGTCTTTAATTGTTTGTTTCATATTTGTTTGCACCTGTCCAGCTCACTCTTTGCCTCTTGTGATAGCATCACATCTTACAAGCTTCTAAGATCTTTTCATCCTTGTTGCCTAGTTGTCCTGTTCAGAATTATTTAGAGTGACAGGTCCAGATATGGTGATTTTTTCTACTCATAGTTTAACATCAATAGAGCGCGTTGAAGAACGTGTGTTTAGTTCTGTGGTCAAATATTTTCATCTTCCTCAAACCTGTTTGGGTTGGTGGGGTTATAGCTCTCTAATCAGGTGTCAGTGTGTCCAACTGTGGTGTGTATTTATGTAAGTGTGCTTTCTCTTGACCCATACATTCATAGGTAATACCTGATTACTATGCAGGTCAGTTTTTCCTAACCACAGCAACTGCTTGATCGCCTGCTGTTTGTGATTTCCAACATCTACTGAATGTGTCATGTGTGCAGTTTGCACATGGAGTATCCTGTTTTTTTCACCCTTATCCGAGAAGATTAGGTTGCGGATTACACCACCAAGAAATCAGGGACACATTTGATATCATTCAAAACCAATGGTTTTTGTAAACAAAATTCCCCAGCCCTATGCTGTGAGTGAATCAGGTATTTTCTGAGCCAGCTGTAGATGTAGTAATCTTAAGGCCACATCACCAGATACAAATATATCATAGCTGGATGACCGTAGTTAAAGCTAGTTGCATATCCTTTACAGGACATCGCAGTCAACCCCATAATTTTTTGGCCAGTTCGTGATTTTTTTTGCAAGTTTATGTTCAGTAGTTTGCTATTGCTTTCTGAATGACCACACTCGTACCATTTTATGAAAAACAATGCAAGGCTGTCTCCTGCCACATCGCTCGCAGCTGTGTTTCAACGTGGTATGCTGGATTAAGAATTGCACCCGTAACCCCTTCGCCACAAAACTAACAGATCGCTGTAGAAGTGAAAAAAAAGGGCCTCCGCTTGAATAATAGAAGACAGAAGTAATGGTAATATCAAAGATATAGATTGTGCCTAAATGTACAGTTAAGGTAAATGGTATTAATTTGAGGCAAGTACAGAAATTCAGATATCTAGGCACATGGATAACATTAGTGAAAGATGTATCACATAGGTAAAGAACACAATAGAACAAGCTTAATCTGCATTTTATGAAATGAACATTTTATACAATAAATTCTTGTCATTGGGGTTAGAGAAATGTAGTCCATGTTACACAGAACCAGTTGTAACATATGGATGTGAATCATGGACAATTAGTAAACAAGCAAAGAAATCCCTAGAAGCTTCAGAGTTTGTGGTTTTACAGAAGAATGCTGGTGAGATGGCCAGATATGAAGCAGCATGAGTACACACAACAGTTAGCAAGGCACGTGATAATGGTGTTTGGTGGATTTCACAACCACGTCACAAATACAAATAGTTCTGTTTAGATGACCACACAACCACGTTACAGTTACAAATAGTGAGTATGTGTTTAGATGACCTCACAGCCATTCACCAGTTGCAAATAGTATGTGTTTAGATGACATCACAGCCACATCACCAAATAGCACCAACTCGCAAACAGCGAGTTTAGCCTAAAAAATTGTGTTCAGTAAATGTGCCAACATTTGATTATTTAAAAAAAATAGAGATCTCTGGAAAAGCAGTTGAGCCACCTGTCTCTCAGAACAAAGGTTGTGATTTCATTTTCAGACTATTATTCAGTTCACATGTGTAATTTTACAGAGACCCGGTGAGTAGTATTTGAAACTACAGAGTTTGTAGCGATGCTTTTTGGCTGCACTGGTGAAGAAGACCAAGCCATATGGTGCGATAAAGCTAATTCTCTTGCCTTTAACCTTGTAACATTTGATAATCAATGAAAAGAAGTTTCAAAATATAGTGTTGCCAAACATATCTGCTAACTCTAATCGGTTTTTAAATTCACTTGAAAGGTCATTGATATATAATACACAATTGTTTTTAAACAGTTTTTTTTCTAAATATATTTGTTCCTAAAGTGTAGTGTTCTAACATTAGACACAGAATGGTTTATTTTTTTTTTCACTTGTAATTGCCAGAGGTAAGCAAGAAAAAACAGAAAGAATACATTCAGTTCAATCATTTGTGAAAAGACATTTGTACTAGAATGATATATGATATATATATATATATATATATATATATCATATACATTCTAGTACAAAATGTCTTTTCACAAATGATTGAACTGAAATGTATTCTTTCTGTTCTTTCTTGCTTACCTCTGGCAATTACAAGTGAAAAAAAAAATTAAACCATTCTGTGTCTAATGTTAGAAACACTACACTTTTAGGAACAAATATATTTAGAAAAAAAAAACTGTTTAAAAACAATTGTGTATTATATATCAATGACCTTTCAAGTGAATTTAAAAACCGATTAGAGTTAGCAGATATGTTTGGCAACACTATATTTTGAAACTTCTTTTCATTGATTATCAAATGTTACAAGGTTAAAGGCAAGAGAATTAGCTTTATCGCACCATATGGCTTGGTCTTCTTTCACCAGTGCAGCCAAAAAGCATCGCACAAACTCTGTAGTTTCAAATACTACTCACAGGGTCTCTGTAAAAATTACACATGTGAACTGAATAATAGTCTGAAAATGAAATCACAACCTTTGTTCTGAGAGACAGGTGGCTCAACTGCTTTTCCAGAGATCTCTATTTTTTTAAAAATCAAATGTTGGCACATTTACTGAACACAATTTTTAGGCTAAACTCGCTGTTTGCGAGTTGGTGCTATTTGGTGATGTGGCTGTGATGTCATCTAAACACATACTATTTGCAACTGGTGACATGGCTGTGAGGTCATCTAAACACATACTCACTATTTGTAACTGTAACGTGGTTGTGTGGTCATCTAAACAGAACTATTTGTATTTGTGACGTGGTTGTGAAATCCACCAAACACCATTATCACGTGCCTTGCTAACTGTTGTGTGTAATCATGCTGCTTCATATCTGGCCATCTCCACCAGCATTCTTCTGTAAAACCACAACTCTGAAGCTTCTAGGGATTTCTTTGCTTGTTTACTAATTGTCCATGATTCACATCCATATGTTACAACTGGTTCTGTGTAACATGGACACATTTTCTCTAACCCCCAATGACAAGAATTTATTGTATAAAATGTTCATTTCATAAAATGCAGATTAAGCTTGTTCTATTGTGTTCTTTACCTATGTGATACATCTTTCACTAATGTTATCCATGTGCCTAGATATCTGAATTTCTGTACTTGCCTCAAATTAATACCATTTACCTTAACTGTACATTTAGGCACAATCTATATCTTTGATATTACCATTACTTCTGTCTTCCTATTATTCAAGCGGAGGCCCTTTTTTTCACTTCTACAGCGATCTGTTAGTTTTGTGGCGAAGGGGTTACGGGTGCAATTCTTAATCCAGCATACCACGTTTGAAACACAGCTGCGAGCGATGTGGCAGGAGACAGCCTTGCATTGTTTTTCATAAAATGGTACGAGTGCTGGTCATTCAGAAAGCAATAGCAAACTACTGAACATAAACTTGGCAAAAAAAAATCACGAATGGCCAAAAAATTATGGGGTTGACTGCGATGTCCTGTAAAGGATATGCAACTAGCTTTAACTACGGTCATCCAGCTATGATATATTTGTATCTGGTGATGTGGCCTTAAGATTACTACATCTACAGCTGGCTCAGAAAATACCTGATTCACTCACAGCATAGGGCTGGGGAATTTTGTTTACAAAAACCATTGGTTTTGAATGATATCAAATGTGTCCCTGATTTCTTGGGTGGTGTAATCCGCAACCTAATCTTCTCGGATAAGGATGAAAAAACAGGATACTCCATGTGCAAACTGCACACATGACACATTTCAGTAGATGTTGGAAATCACAAACAGCAGGCGATCAAGCAGTTGCTGTGGTTAGGAAAAACTGACCTGCATAGTAATCAGGTATTACCATGAATGTATGGGTCAAGAGAAAGCACACTTTACATAAATACACACCACAGTTGGACACACTGACACCTGATTAGAGAGCTATAACCCACCAACCCAAACAGGTTTGAGGAAGATGAAAATATTTGACCACAGAACTAAACACACGTTCTTCAACGCGCTCTATTGATGTTAAACTATGGAGTAGAAAAATCACCATATCTGACCTGTCACTCTAAATAATTCTGAAACAGGACAACTAGGCAACAAGGATGAAAAGATCTTAGAAGCTTGTAAGATGTGATGCTATCACAAGAGGCAAAGAGTGAGCTGGACAGGGCAAACAAATATGAAACAAACAATTAAAGACATTGGGACCAATAAAGAACTACTGAAAAGTATACATAAGAATAGGTCACCTTGACGTGTCTAAATCTGGTGTTAATGGATCCCTTTAGGCACCATTTTTTGTCTTCTTTTGTCCCTGCAACATTGGGTATATGGCATTGGGGATATGGCATTGGGTATATGTTAAGTAAGTCAAGTTCTCATTTACATGCCCTAAGCAAACTGGGCACTTAGTGCTAGGCCCATATTTGCATAAAGCATTCGGCACTCAGTGAGTGATGTAGTCAGTATCACATCGGCTGCCTTTACTTCCCGGGACAATTCCCGGTATATGGTGCTAACTCCACATTTTAGACCTCTCAGCACTTGATGGGTTATGTGGCAAACATCATGCTGGATGGTTTGCTGTAGTCAATATGAAGCGATCAAACATGTAGCGATGAAACAAAGATACAACATACAACAAAACAAACATGTTCTCTTTGTAAGACATACCTGACTTAAAACAATGTCCAAGATATCTCCACATGTGTATATTTTCATTTTAACTTTCTTGTTCTGTTCATGAACATGCCTCTGCACGTCACTACTCAATGGGGTGTCCAGTTTCAGTTTTAGATGAGTCTCCACCATTTCCCTGGTAACCAGGCCTTGTACGAGACCGTTGAACATTTCAGCATATAAGCCCAGCTATTGCATCAGAATGAAATATAAATATATTCAAACACAATATTTTACAGAGAGATTCATGCTACATAAATAATCAACGAATTAGTGTATTCTTCTTGAGTCATTCAACTCATGATGGAGTTTAGGTCCTCGAGCAACTCATGCCAAGCTCTGTGTAAACTTGTTCATGATTGGTGTGACTTTGCAACTGAAGTTTACTACGCTTAAAAGTCGACAGGGTCGACTTCATTGCACCGGGTTTTATCCCATATGGCTCGGTCTCTTTCTGCAGTGCGGAAAGCATCGCACAAAGCACGAACTCCGTAGCTCTAGCGATGACCCACAAGTGAAGTTTACTACAGAATGAAGCAGTTAGTCTCAAGCCTACCCTCCTTAGTTGCCTCTTAGGATATGTATGGTGGGTGTTAATATTGTTTGCTTCCCTTGTGAGCATGGATAGCATGCATGTGTGTGTGTATGGAGAGAGAGAGAGAGCAGGGGGGAGAGATAAAGAAAGAGGGAGAGAGAGAGAGAGAGGGGAGAGAGGGGGAAGGGGAGAGAGAAAGGGGAAAGAGAGAGAAAGGGGAAAGAGGGAGAAAGGGGAGGGAGGGAGGGAGGGAGAGAGAGAGAGAGAGAGAGAGAGAGAGAGAGAGAGAGAGAGAGAGAGAGAGAGAGAGAGAGAGAGAGAGAGAGAGAGAGAGAGAGAGACAATAACAATAACAGGCAGTCAACATTTTTAGGCCACATTATGAGTAGAGAAAAATGAATATATTATAAAAACTGGCTATATTTATGAAAAGAGAGACAGAAAGACAGCAAGAGAAGATTCTAGATAGCCGTTCATTATGGCATGGAAAAAGTCAGCAGTGGATGTGGTACCTTCTGTTGGAGATCGTAAGAGGTGAACAAACATAATTACCTACCACAGTCAGTGCAGTATGATGAAAAAAATGTATATACACTAGTTTAGTTAATCTTTCATAACATCTCTTAACAGTAGTTACTGCATACACCTTCTGTGTCATAATTTAGAATTAGAAAACCATTCAGACTGTTAAAGGATCCTTTAACATGCCGTTTGGTATGTTGGGTATACAGGACACTCCAGATTCAGAGGAAAGGCTAGACAGATACATAATCAGATAGCTGCTAGTATCATTACCATGGAGGATCTGCTGGCTGTTGAAGATGAGAATGGAGCACGTATGGTAATGTTTCAAGTGCTCTGGTGTTGGTTCTTGACTCAACTCAATTCAACTCATGATTAAGGGAAGTGAAGGGAATGGCAGCCTGAAAAAGTCTTGGAACCATGTCTCTAGATTAAAGGTCATAGCAATTGTCTCCTGTTCCTAGACATAAGATTGGCAATAATTGAGCTAATCTACACTGTTATATTTAAAATATAATACCTGTTTACAGCAAACAGCACATTCCTAATCAATGAACACACAAACGTAGATGACACCTCATCAAACACCATCATACCTGAAAAGTATCTTTATCCTGTTGGCTTTTTCTGGGTGGGAAACAGGATGTTCTAGTTTTCAGTTCCAAAATCTCAACGGTGTGGGAGTCAGGATTATACTGTAGCTCATCGATGATGCCATAAACAAACAAGCCACATCCAAAAGGCATGCCAAAGACAGGAACTTCTCTGGCCACACGATGTCCTTTATGGAAAGCAAGTATCATTGTTTGTATGTTCAAGAATTTAACTGCCCAAGTATCCTCTCTTGTAACCACCCGAACTTCAACTGGTACCTGGATTTCTAACTCTGTTAGATGACAAATGGTAGATGGATTTAAACCAAAAAAATCAGCGATATTATATGCATGAATATTAACAATAAACATAGGTAGCTCTGATACTACATCACAGAATAAAGAAAACATAATTGGACATTTTAAATCATATTATGATAACCTGAATTCTACCAATTTTAGCTAAGGTAGTGCATCATGAGATATAAAACCAGATTCTGGACACTTGAGAGCATGTGATGGTAATCTGAATTCCAAAAGTGTTAATGTGTAACTATGGTAGTACATCACTGGAGGCAGAAAATCATATGATTAACAAAATGTTAATTCCAAAAATGTTAATCTGTAATTATAGTAATACATTATGGGATAAAGGATAAAAGAATCTTGAAGACTGGACATTTAATATTTCATTATGATAAAGCAATATGAAGAGGATAGCACTAGCTGTGAACTATGGAAACAAAAGCTACTACTACCACATAAAATTACCTCTTGCAAGGTGGACATCAGATCCTTTTTCTTTCACTGCCTTTCTCTCGGCACTCTCTTCTATATTGACCTCCACTCCAGGAAATACATTAATTAGGTAGGCCTCAGGTGATAAGCTGTACAATAACTGTTGCTCACACCTATTTCCTCAAAGAAACATTTTTTTTCATGTTAAATTTGACATTGCTGTGGGGATAACAGATGCTCCGCTCCACATTCAAACAATACCTGTAACTATGTGTTTTAATTGTTTCAACTAACGTATTATTCATTTATTCAGTTCATTTGACATATAACTCTGCAGTATGCACCAAATATGCCAGGCAATAAATTGTGCAGCACATCGTTTGTGGCTTCACTAAGGGAATACATTGTTTTGAGATATTTTAAAACAATGAAAAGCATAATAATTAGAATTTGGTAACGAAAGTAGTGGGAGCCTGCCAGCTGACCAGTTGTTCATGTGTCTGAATCCTCTTCAAACTGGACTTTCGTTCCATTGACCTGGCCTTCCAGGTCAATCAATCCATCCTAAAATGAGTTCCAGAAATGTTCCTGAGAAGTAAAGACGGTCAATTTGAAACTGACCACAACACCAGTCAAGTGCCGATTGGTCTAATCATATGGGACTAGCCCCAATACCCAATATGTATTAATGCATTCAAGCCAATTGGTACCTGAGAGTTGCTGCAGTTAAGGATCACCCCCTGCATGAAGCATGGCTATGGTCAAGGGTCATAGACTAGACAAGGCAGGTCCTGGATGGCACGGATAGAAATATCTGTACGTCAGATGTGTGATCTCTAGAGACCATCAATCACGAAAAAGAGAGGGTTAAAGTACCGGAAGACATGACGGACTGGCACAATGTGATAGTAACACTGGGTTGTGAGTGCAGAGAATGGGCAGCGGGCCGCACAGAGTTTGAGGTGCAACAACTGATCCAGAGTAATACACATCAAGGTGACATAGTGATCTATACTGATGGGTCAGTGGTGAGAAATAAACGGTTTGGTTGGGGTTTCATTGTGAAGGCTAATGGAAGATTCTTGAAAACGGAGAGTGTGGCATATGAGACTATGACTTCCAGCATGAGAATGGAGGTGGAAGCAGTAACAGCGGCATTCCGTTGGTTAGAGGAGACCACTGCTACACACACTGTATTAATTACAGAATCAAGGAGTTTGCTTAGTAAGGTGGAGAAAGGTATGTTTCGTGTGGATGGCTCACCTCGCTTCAGAGGTCACAAATTGTGAGAATTATATGGATTTTTTGCTCTGGCCATGCGGGAGTGGGGGGGGGGGGGAGGATGAACAGGCTGATAGGCTGGCAGGGAATGCACCCCTTGGTAGTAAATTAAATATGGAGAAGGAAGAGGTGGTCGTGCGCCTGTGGGACCAGATGGAGGAATAGACTGAGAACCCGTATGTGGAAAGAATGAGATTGCGGAGGATCGGCAGAGATTCTGGAAGAATCTCAAAACAGAGAGGGAAAACCAGGAGAACTTTCAATCAAATAGCGGTGGGAACGATTAGTAGTGTGAATCTTCACTGGCTGTTAAACGAGAGCACGGGGCACATATGGGAATGTCCTGAGTGCAGTGATGTCAGTTCTTAGCTCAACTAAACTCAACTCAAGGCGTGAAAAGGGGTGTTGAAATGGGGAAAAAGAACACATTCACATGAAATTCTCAATTAATACATGTATGCATAAAGCATCACTTCATTCATTAAATAACAATCTTACTACTGATCTCCATTACATGTCTTACTTTCAACTGGTGATGCAATGTTGCCTATACATTAAATATGCTTAACTGTAGCATTTTTTTTAATTGGCGCTCGCTTGCTTTGAACTCAAGTGTAGTCCATGCTTCTAGTGGCACTGGACTGATTTTTGCATGTGGATTTTTTTGGGGGGGGGCATATACTATTTACAGGACAATGCAGTCAACACCAGCATATTTCAGCTGCTGCTGATGTTTTGGCAAGTTTTACGTTCAGTAGTTTGGCATGTGGATTACCTTTCCCTATTACCAGTCCCCCCCACCATCAGGCAAATCTACTCTGATTTCAGTGGTACTTGTAATTTACGTCCCCAAGTCAAGGACGAGAAGCCAACATTTCAGTCCAACTGACCAGTGTAGGAGTCAAACCCCCTACCACAGCATTAGCACACCGGATGTTTAAGAACGAGCATTCTTATCTATTCGGCCATGCTGACCTCCACTATAGCATTATAATCCTAAACAATAGCATTACAACCCAGAGAAGGGAAATTCATTAATCATTCCATTTTTACAGAAAGAAAATAGTTTCAATAACAATGATTAAACATTAGTAATTATAATTATACACATTAAAAACACAAAAATCAACCAAGTGAAATTTTTAAAATGTCTATGCTCTTTAGTGATATCCAATGGAAAACACAAATAAAGAAAAGAACTGCCATATCTGGAGACTCATTTACTACATCATACAAAACAGAAATATTACCCCCCCCCAAAAAAAAAGAGAAAAATAAGTATACTGAAAAGATGTGTGTGGTCTGTTCTTCTATGAAGTGAATGTTAAACAATGAGCAATGAAATTTCCAGAATCTGGAAACTCAAGTGTAGTCAGCACACGTGCTACTTGTTCTAGTGCACTAGATTAATTTTTGCATATGGATTAGCTTTCCCTATTACCAGTGACCTTCGCCATCAGACAAACCCACTGAGGTACTAATTTATGTCCCCACATCAAGGACGAGAAGTCAACATTTTAGTCCAAGTGACCGGCGCAGGGGTTGACCAAGCTACCTCGGCAACAGCATACCTGGAAGTTTAAGAGCGAGCACTCATATCTATTGCGTTGTGCTGACCTCTAGTGGAGATGTGATTTATTAGAAGAATATTGAGAATACCAAGGACAGAAAATGAAAAGCACAGAGCACTGACAGTTGAGGGTGCCTAAGATCACTCATGAAAACCATTATAAAAATACACAATTTACGAGGCAAATACAAAAGAGGCAGAATAGAGAAATTAGCCAATGCACGGGAAAATAAAAGGCAAGAGAAGTAAAAGAAGACAAAGTAAGATCTATCTGGCAAGCTTAAACTGCTGGACAACAAAACATAATAACTTCATTAAAATATCAAGAGGACAAAGCGGCTTGGGAAGTCATGATTATTAATATTTGCTGCAGCCAGACCAGGCACTAGGAGAAGGAAGTAGAGGAGGAGGACAAGAACTAGAAAAATAAAGAATGAAGAAGAAGAGGAAGAAGATTATATGAATGATTGTTGTAACACTTTAAAATGTAAGCCATATATTTAAATAAACAAAATTTGATCTTCATACCAGTACTGACGGACAAAATCTGAGACTGTCAAATACTGCCGGTAGTAACGCTGAAGTGGTGTACCATCTGCTGACAGCAGCTTGTCACAATCCAGGGTAAATTTTGATATTTCACAACTGTCATCGGGTAAATCTGGAGAGAAATAGTCAGATAAAAGTGAAGGACCCCTTGTCAAACCATGAGGCTAAGTCCGCATGACCGAATGGATAAGAAGGTGTGTTCTTAAACATCCAGTGTGCTGATGCCGACGAAAGGGGTTCAACCCTTACACCGGACAGTTGGACTAAAATGTTGACCTGTCATTCTTGACTTCAGGATGTTAATTACAAGTACCTCTGAAGTTGGAGTGGGTTCACCCGATGGCAAGGGACACTGTTAATATGTGAAGCTAATCCACCTGCTTAATTCAGTCAAGCACTACTAGAAGTAGTGTGTATGGACTATCCTCAAGTTCAAGGCGAGCACAAAAAACAACAACCGGAGGCTTATTGGTGCCAGCCCCATTATTGTTAGATCAATCGGCACTTGACAGGTGACATGTTTAATACAATGCCGACTGACTGTACTTTCCAGAAATGTCCCGGCATACATTTTTGGTCTGCGCTAATCTGGAAGCCCAGGTCTACTTCACAGAGGATTCAAACACATGATCACTGGGCCAGCATGCAACCATACTAGCCACTGCGCTAACAAAGTTGCGCTGGTCAAACACAGCGATGTTGTATGCCCATTCCGATTTTCTTATAGTTAAACAAAGTTAGTTGCATATCCTTTTCAAGACATTGCAGTCAACCCCAGCATTTTCTTATAGTTAACAAAAGTTCGTTGCATATCCTTTTCAAGACATTGCATTCAACCCCAGCATTTTGTTATAGTTAAAAAAAAGTTTGTTGCATATCCTTTACAGGACATTGTAGTCAACCTCAGAATTATTTGGCTGTTCATGATTTCTTGGCAAATTTACGTTCAGTAAACTTTGTAAGGGAAACCAACGCCAGACGGTCTGCACCCAACTTTCTGCCATCAATTTCTGCTTGGGCCAAACCCACTTTTTGTTTGGCACTGAATCAGTTAATGAATAATGTATGAAACTGCATTTACTACTCCAATGCCAAGACGCCAACCTGGAATCCACACGGCAAAATAAAGACCTTAAAAATAGAGAATAAAATTGGAGAATGAAATTAAGAACATAATGATGACATAAAGAAAGAGAGCTGCATGAGAATCATGAGATACTCTGAGTCTTAATAAATAATATATTATGTGGACTTGGTCTGAGCTGGCTGGGGTCTATGCTCCAATCCTTGGAGTCCAGTGATGTGAGATCAAAGTCAAAAGCAACAGAAGAAGAATAAATCCAGCTCGGTAATTGTTCTGTGCACTGTTTTTAACTTTTAGTATAATTTATAGTTCTGAAACAAAAATATATAATTATCACAACGTATCTACGCTTAGAATTAACACGTCACATGCTGCCGCATTACTAGGTTGATTGGGTAAAATTAGTGGAACTGCAGTAACGTTGTGGAAATGTAAATATAAAATAAAGTAATGCAACTTTACAGAACAGAATTACGAACAATACAGGACGTTGTGGCGACTAGCCTTCATCAGGAAACAAATACATACACAAAACACAACATATAATCACGGAGAAGACCCTCCAGTAATTTAGTCACTGGAGGGTCTTCTCCATGATTATATGTTGTGTGTGTTTTTGTTTGCTGATGAAGGCTAATCACCACAACGTCCTGTATTTTTCGTAATGCTATGTAAGACATGATAAATGTTGAAAAAATTCAATCCTGGGGTACATCTCTCAAACTAAGATGCGGAAACTAATAAATAAAGATCTAAAGACTTTTTTTTAAATTCTTAAATTTAAATTCATCTGACAAAATACAAGTTTAAATATCAACAAAAAAGTTCAACATTGCATTATGATTATGTTATGTCATATTAATAAAGTGCTTGATACCTTTGACAACAGCCAGCGGGGAGAGAATTAAGCGGAGAAGAAAAGGTAGGGGAGAGAGGGGAAGAAAAAGGAAGAAGAGGGCTGGAGCCAGAAGGGGTAGAAGGAATCAGATAGTGGTGGGAACGATTAGTAGTATAACTCTTCGCCGGTTGTTGAACGAGGGGACTGATCACGTATGGGAATGTCCTGAGTGCAGTGACGTCAGTTATTAACTCAACTCAACTTTAAATATTATTAATTTATTTTAATTAATTAAATAAAATATCAACATCAATCATTAAAATATTTTATTTTATTATTTCAATATTGTTACCAATTTTAACCAGCTCATCTTCATCTGCCTCACTCCACTCATCAAGACTGCTGTTCTGCTCTTTACATTGTGTCATGTCCTTGTCAGTGTCAAACATTGTGATTGTCTATAATCTTCAAACTTCAACTGTCAACAAACTACAACATTACGACGCCCATTTCTGCTTTACAGCGATTTTAAATCTCACGCTAAGTTGTCGGATTTTAAGTTCCTAGAAAATGTTGCCAAATTGTGGATTTTAAACCTTTTTTTTTTTTTTTAATGGAGGACCCGAAATACCTACAGGTTAAGTGCCATGGGGTGATTAATCGTCATAAGCGACTTCCTCTATATGCCATCGGCTTATATATCCAGCTCTGTGGCGAAGGGGTTACCGCGTTCGAAACACAGCTGTAGGCGATTTGGCAGCAGAACCCCTTACGTATTCTTTTTTTTTTTTAATGAAATGGAATGGTATGGGTGCCGGTCGTTCAGAAAGCAATGGCAAACTACTGAAAGTAAACTTGCTTAGGATTCACGAACAGCCAAAAAAATGCCGGGGTTGACTGCTACGTCCTGTAAAGGATATGCAACTAACTTATATATCGCCAAAATGTTGTCATTGCGTTATAACATAACATATCTGCTGCTATATTAACAAATTTTAAGTCATAACTGTACACACCTCTACTTCACTACTTCCCATTTTCCACCATCCATTTTTGTTTTGTGCAAACTTAATGTTTATTTGGCAGTGCACCTGTTAACCTCTGTGTGCGGGTGATATATTACTACTAGTACTACCAACAACAAAAATGGATATTGAGACACTAATAGTAATAAAGGCAGTGCGAAAGCATAGTTATACGCAAACTGTATCTCCGTGTAACAAAACTAAAATAAAAGCTGAAAAACAAAGATGCCAATAGAAGCGTAGAAGAGGAAGACCACAGCGTAGACAGATTCAGTATGTGATAGACAATTTATACACGAAAGCAACGGAGGCCGGACATCTGACTTATAATATAGAATAGATTTACATTTCGAAAGACTGTTATGGAGGTAATATTCTGCATAGGACAAGCTGCTGTGTGTTGATAACTGTTTGATGAAAGTAAATATGTAGATATTCAATTGTCTAAATAAAAAATAGAAGCTGGCTATCGAAGGGTCTTCAGTATGTCTAAGTTTCTTGGTAAATTATCATTCATTGAAGGAATAAAGAATGCATTTGAATCCCTTTGGCAATTTATTTTAATGGAGCTGGTGTTGTTTGCATTGTTATTTGTGCCCTCAACTAAGTTCTCTTCATTCATCTTTCTCTACACTTCTTGCTTAATATTTTCTCTACTCTACGCTGGTTGTTGAAAATGTTGACGGAGCGCTTATGGGAATACCCGATGGTGTCAGTTCTTGACTCAACTCATTGTCCCAACTAATGTCAATTTTGAAGTGCATTAAATAAAAATATTTTGTAAAAGCCTATCTGGCAAATGCTGAACTAAAATTATCAGTATGCAATCGTCTTTGCGCTCAACCAGCGCTATGGTCTAGGACAGTGGTTCTCAACCTTTTTTAGCCCGTGCCCCCCTTCACCATATTTTTAGGACGTCATCCCCCCCCCCTCACCATATTTTTAGAACGTCATTCCCCCCTTTCGTATTTCCTCCCTAAAAATTCCCCCCTGCCCTACACAGTATACGTAGTAATTGAAGCTAAATTTAATAGCACATAGGCCTACTAAAACAAGTCTAGACATTTACATAAAACGTGATTTGCGGATCTACTTACGTTATAAAATGAATTTCAGAACGGTGATACGTACAGAACCGTAAAGTATGAAGGGAAAAACAATATCAAGTAATCGGTTCTTGTATTAAAGCGATCTTGAAATAATCTTCATTCCCCCCCCCCCCCCCCGGAAACCCCAAAATTCCCTCCTGGGAGAACCACTGGTCTAGGAGCAGTGAACTCGTTTCACAGTAACCAACATACCGAGTGAATAGCTCACATGAGCTACAGACGATTTGGAAGCAGACTGATTTGCGCTGAAATTGATAGTATGGGTGTCGATCGTTCACAAAAGGCAATGACAAAAAAAAAAAAAAAATGTGCATGTCCTTTGCAGAATGTTCGATCAACCCCAACCCCATGTTGATTTTCTAGACAGCTTTTTAGTTTTTTTACGCTCAGCTGAACGAGGAAATAAACGTTGAAGTCCAAACGTATGCGTGTAGGAAACGATCCCGCTACCTCACCATCAGCGCACCGGAAGTTTAAGAGCTAGAGCACTCTTATTTACAAATTGCCCCACAAATGCTCGTTTTGACTGTAGCATCCTGTAAAGGACATGCGACTAATTAAAATTTTGAGTTAATTAAACTTGATTCATGGGACTTAAGTAAGGATTCCTTATGTTTGGCACAAAATGTTCTGTCGCATGAAGATTTTCTGTCTCATGAAGATTCAAATATTACTGAATGATACAGTAGGTTCTGTCCGCGATTGTTTTATCCTCAGTTACTAGAACCGCCAAATTGCTAATGTCTCACTATATTTGAGTAACCGTTTATTGTCCGTCGAATACAGTATATTTGCTCAAATATAGTGAGGCATTGACAATTATGCGGTTGCAATCGGTTTCTTGCAAGCAGAAAGAGCTCGTTTTAAATTTGAAAATTATCGTTGGAGTAACAAAATGCTCCGCTTTCGAACAATACCCGTGATGTATGCTTTAAGTGTTTCAGCTAAAGTATTACTATTACTCATTTATTAACATCATATGCTTTTTAACTCTGCAGTATACATCTGACGAGGTGCAGCGAAGGAAACATGCCAGGCAATAAATCGTGCAACATATTATTTTGACCTCTGTTCAAGAATTCGAGATTCAAGAAGAGTAGTGTGAAAATAGCACGCTTCGTACAGAGCGGTATGCTTCAATTAAAAAATTAAATATAAGAGCATCCGTTGACACCCCCCCCCCCCCCCCCCCCATTTTCCAGGGTTTGCTGGTGTATTGGGAGATGAGCAGGCGGATAAATTAGCTGGGTATGCATCGCTGGGTGGAATATTGGTGCACGATAAGTCAGATGTGGTCAATGTCTTCTGGGATCATGCGTACGTTATAGTGTGCAAGAACAGATAAGTAATAATAGCTTTGAGAGAATGGAGCGACAAGGAGTGACCAGAGGAGTTGGCCAACATTCAGTATTCCGAGGAAAGACCAGTCAAATACATAATTAGACTGCAACTGATTCCATTCATTTTTGGGCTCTTCGCTGATTGTTAAAGATGAGGACAAAGCTTGTATGAGAATGTTTCCAGTGTTTTGATATCGATTCTTGACTTAACTAAACTAATTCCTGTATATGTATGTACTTTTTCCTCTAATGTATGCATTTGTTTTCGTTACCATATGCGTAGAATTTTCCAAAATCGTATGCATTTTAATGTGTGGATTACCCGTTCTGTTTCTGCGACGAGAGTTAAATTTTCAAACGCATATAAAAGAATGGATACCACGAGTGGTTTTATAGTTTGATTTTGACAGGAAAGCAGATATTGTTTTACCATCATAATTGATACATTTTTATTATGACAGATAAGACCATCGTTGTTTTTTTTTTTTCAATCAGTAACTCTAATATTGCCCGCTCCTTGGCGAAGGTGTTACGGATGCAATTCGTAATCCCGCATACCGCGTTCAAAACACAGATGCGGGCGATTTGGCAGCAGACCGCCTTGCGTTGAGTTTTTATAAAGTTGTTTATGTGCCGGTCGTCCAGAAAGCAATGGTAAACTACTGAACGTAAACTTCAAGAAATCACAAACAGCCAAAAAATTATGTGGTTGACTGCGACGTCCTGTAAAGGATATGCAACTAACCAACTCTAATATTGAAAATGTGTTCCGTGGTACTTTATTTTAGTCTAAAATCAGCCTATTCTTAGGTAAAGGGTTTCAACTTATTTCTGCTTGATCCTATTTAAAAATAGTCTTAACTTAATTCACTTAAATGACTGGTAAGGCTAATGGTTCTGTATTTATTGAACATTTTTGGAAATCCATTTAGTTGGAAGATGTATTATCAAAGACTGAGTCCAGTCTTCCAGCCCTTGTTGTGTATAAGTATCTTCTGGCAACCTGTCTGTCACGATGTTTTTTGTTTTTTTTTAAAGAGGAGGCAAGTGAAATATTTCGGCCACGTTAAAAAACATGATACTATTATAAAAACCATGCTGGAGGGCAAGGCTGAGGGCAAGCGAGCAAGAGGTAGACAATTTTACAAGTGGGAAGATAACATAAAGAGATGGCCTGACAGAATGTACAGTCAGGGCGAGAGGCAGACAGTGTTGGAAATCCATTGCAGCCAACGTTCATTGCGGAAACGGCATCTCATTGATGATTTTTTTTTCTCTTTCAGTTTCTTATCCTTCGTATTTCAAAAGCTCTGCTATGGTGTTGTATATGCCTATTGACTTTCCTCCTTTAAGTGTACATTTAGTCACCATCTGGGAGTCTCCGTGGCGAAGTCGTCAAGCCGTTTGACTCGGGCTCCGAAGGTTGTGGTTTCATTTCCGCGTCCTTCGGATCACGAGTGAAATTTTTCGGGGACTACCGTGGGTCATCGCTAGAGCTACGGAGTTCGTGCTTTGTGCGACGCTTTCCGCGCTGAAGAAGGAGACTGGACCATATGGGATAAAACCTGGTGCAATGAAGTCGACCCTGTCGACTTTTAAGCGACTTTTTATTTAGTCACCGTCACTTCTTCGTGTAATATTATTCCAGGTTCTCTAATTTCATTTGAGGTTATATTTATTATACCATAATTATGATACAATTTACTTTACAGTTGTATAAAGCTAACGATATTCAGTCGACCTTCCCATCATTAACGATGCGATGTGATATGTAAAAAAAAAAAATGTTCAGGCCCTGTTCAACCTCCAGTCTGTCGAAGTGTTATAATTAGTGCCCTTATTGTTTTTCCTTTCTTCATTTTCCTGCGGAAAAAGAGTGGCGTGTTTCACTTCCTAATTTATCACTAACGATATCCCGATGAACCATTTCTATGACGGTTGTCATGGTGTGTAATAAATTAGTTAAAAGTCTTTTTGTGTTTGCCTTGCTCAATACCCGTTGATGATCATGAATTAATGTTGACATGTGTGTGCTCTACCAATGTCAAACTTGTTAGTTAGTTAGTTGAAAGATCATCCTCATTGCACATTGAACCATTCAGTCAAGTGCTCGGATCCCCTTTTCAGCAAATCCCGCAGCGTGTAGCGGCTAACGACACCAGTTCTGTGTTGGTTTATCAATCTTCTTTGGCTTCCTGCGTAGTGTTCTTGTTTGGCCACCCATCTTTTAATTTGCTGTTCTCGCAGTCTGGCCATGGTTGTGAATTCACAGTCATCACTTGGTTCACGCAAAAGTCTTACTTCTCGTAGAGCATTCAGAATGTCAGCCTGGTCCATGGAGCGTCCGCCCTTCACCGTAGCATCACCTGCGAGCTTGTCAGCCCGCTCATTTCCTTGTACTCCCGCATGCCCTAGTACGAAAATGAAACTAATCTTTGCCAGCCGAGACCGCTCCAGAGGCAGCAACCATTCTCTTCGGATCGACCCCTCCTCTATCCTCTTGATCATGTTCATTGAGTCGCTAAGGAAACATGCCCTAGTGAATGTCTGTGTCTCGAGCCATGTTATTGCTTTACTTACTGCCATGACTTCCATGGTCAGGCTACTTGTGGTTTCAGTGAAAGCACCAGAGTTCTCCTTCACAATTCTCCCTCAGGCCCGAGCCGTAAAGGCCCATGAGCTTCTCACATATCGGACGACCGACCCATCTGTGTAGATGACAGCAACACAGTCTAGCGAATTCTCGAAAATCAACGCTTGTACTTCAGCCTCCACAGCAGCCGGATTTTCTTGTCTGCATTTTCTATCTAGTTGGATGCAAACTGAAAAGGATGTGCAGAAATCTGTTGGCACTTGTACCCACTCCTCGCCAGGTTCTAAGTCCTCAAGTGAACACACCTGTTGAAGAATGTCTTCGGCTTGACCCATCCACGACCGTCCTCTTTTTAACCTGCTGCCCTTCACCTTCATAATTTTACTTTGCAGTTAATGTTGTGTTTTTGCGTTAACTCTGAGGTAGGCGCGTGCTCTGCAAACTTGTATTCTCTCTTCAATGGTTGGAAAATCAAGAAGGTAGCGCATCGCCCTGCATGCTGTATCTCTTGTACATCCAAGAATAATGCGCATAGCTTCATTCTGTATCCTTTCCATCCTTTCTATCTGCTTACGGCTGAGAGTCAGGATTGCCATTGCATACTCAAAAACAGACATGACCAACCCCTCGTACATAAGACATAGATAGATGGCACTGCTCACAGTTTGCTGCGCCATCACCCGCATCGCTGCCAAACCCCGCTTGGCCTTGTTATCACCTGGTCTATGTGCTCATTATAAGCAAGGCTTCGATCAAACCGTATCCCCAGGTAATTCATTGCCTGCGTTCTTTCTACCGTCTCTGAACACAGCTTTACAGTTGGTGTTGGAGTGTTGACAATATGATTATTCAACGAAAACCAAGTCACGGTTGCCTTTGTTGGGTTGACCATTGCCCCAGCTTCATCACACCAAGTATTTATGCGATTAAGTTCGGTTTGTAGTTCCACAGCAACCTGCTCTCTATCCTTACCCTGACGATACACTAAAACATCATCGGCATGTGACAATGTCCTGCCAGGTCCAGTGATCTGCTCACTGGTGATTCTCACTGTGTAGGCGTTGAACAGTACCGGAGATAATGGTGATCCCTGTGGTAGGCCAGGATATATTGTTGTTGGTTCCGAAGTCCAACTGCCACATCTAAAAACTACTTCAAACTGGGACATTATCCAAATCACACTTACGCAAAATCAACACCTGTGAGATGAGATGCTTGGGGAGAACTGTCTACTTAACAATCCGAGATCCAGCGAGAAATAATGTTATCAGACAGACAGTGGCACAACACCTTGTGCCACATTTATTGAAAGACAGAGAAGATCAAATGATTAGGCTATCTTGTTAGAATGTAACACCATCAACTACCAGCAATGGTCCTACATCAAATAACAGCTGCTACGAAAACAAAAGGACGTCCAAGAAGAAAATGGATTGACGACATCAAAGACATTCTACAATCACTAGGAATGACACTATCCAGTACCGTCCATTGGGAGCTGGAACGCCAATTATCCCCCCACTCCCACGACGCTTGACGGTAAAATATGTCAGGCAATACATCTCGCAGCATATTGTTTGTGACTTCTGTGTTTACATTACAACCAACGTCAGGAAAGGTTTGTCAGCGATGAAAGTGATGGTCGCCGCGAATGTTGAACAACGACAACTTGTAATACTATATCAGAAACTGATATTCACTAACACTGACTCCATCTTGACAATGAGCATCATACTAGCAACATGATTTGGGGGGGGGGGGGGGAAATAGATATTGAAGAAATGAGGAGCATCCTCGGTTGCACCAATGATATTCTTTAGGAGCCATTCGATAACTCATGGACTTTCCCTCTGTGGATAGCAGAATAAAACAGGCCAGATCTTGTGACTACCTCAAAGTGAAATCCGATATTCGACACTCACTCCTTGCTGCCATGTCAACATGTAAAGGAAATCTACCGTACGGGACAAATGGATGGGACGTGCTGAAGTAGTCATTCATCGAGCATGCAGACCTATTGACATCAGCATTGGAAGGGTTAACAGTGGCAGTAGATACCTATAACAATCTCTGTCCATATCACTATCATTCTTGACAGAAGTCGCAGATAACAGGACCCCGCTGGAGTACAACTGAAATAAAAGTACTGATCGATGAACACACTAGAGATAACGATACCCTATCGTTTTTGGTGTTTACTGATGGCTTTTTTTTTTTTTTTTTTTTTTTTGGTAAGTGGCATACATGGGCACTTTCAGCTAGCTCAAGACGCAAAGCTTTTAAAAAAGCAAGTGGTACTTTTACTGTGACAGCGAGCAACCTTAAACAGAAACAATGGCAGTAACCGAAGCCCTGAGTTGGCTCGGCGCAAAAGTACTCATACGCATGTATACTGAGCGATACAATGAACATGCTCAAGAAGGTACAGAATTACCTCATACGACATGAGTTCCTCGACATCTATACGGGGACATTCAGGCGCGAAAAGCAACGAGTTAGCCCATCGGTCTGTGGTCATGGCGTTAATCGAAGAGGGAAAGGCAATGGTTGGGCCATATAATATCTCTCATCTCATCTCATCATGTTCCTCTTGTACCTTGCGGTGTCGAGGTGAAGTATATGTAAACATCGTAAGAGTCCCCGATTATGGACTCTGCTATTCCCTCCGTCCAACGTTTACGTGGTCGGCCTCTTCCTCTGTTTCCATCTGGTCTGTACATCATTGCTTGTTGTGGTATGCTGTTGACTGGTAACCTACTTACTACTTGCATGGCCAAACCTTTTGACTTGCTGCTTTCTAATAAAATCTAGTGCTACTTTAAATCCCACTTTAATCCTGATTTCTTCATTTCTGATCTTATCTCTTCTTGATACGTTGAGTATTCTTCTCAGGAATCTCATTTCTTGTTCTGTCATTGTCCAGGTTTGACACTGGTCCTGGTTAGCATAGAGTTGGTAGAAGGATTGTGTTGTAAAATGCTTTCTTAGTAGTTAAGTTATTGATACATGTTTTATTTAGTATTGGTGCCATTTATCCAATGAGTTGGTTTGCCTTATTGCGCATATTTTCGATCTCTTCTTCTGATCTGCCATTTGATGATATTATACTTCCTATGTACTTGAAACTCTTGTTTCAAGGGATGTTCGTTTGGGTGAATTGTTGTTATTTGCCATATATCGTAAAAAAAAAAAAAAAAACGCAGGTAATTTATCAATATAAAATAACACAAAGTAGCAAAGCCAAGTCTCCGCAACGTCCTGTATGATGTGTCGTAATTCTGTTACTTGTTACGTGAAGCTGCATTACTTTGTGTTATTTTATATTGTCTTTATTGTTTACATTTTCCCAGCTTTACCGCAGTTCCACCAAATTTCATTCAGGTAATTTATCAAGGCCACAATGCATGTGGTTAATCAACAAAGAACCAGTGCGATCAGTCGATAATTGCTGGCGGAGGTTTTAAAGAAGAATATCGGGACCTCCAAGGACCAGTCTGGAGTGCAATATAACGATTTTCATGTATCCCTGAAAATTACGTACTTTTATCATATTTGGTCGACATTGTTTTCAGAGTACGGAAACGTTAATTGCACTTAGTAACGTATTGTACGTACAATAAATAATAGAATACATTAATACAATTGTTTATTTCACATTTATTTAACAATAAACAGATGGGCATACGCCGGTAATACTTAGATATTTTATTTGTACGCTTTATACTGATAATTCTAATGGAGGAAAAAGAACTACTTTTTTTGTCGGATTGCGTACCTTACTATGTTATAAGGCCATAGTGACGCTCATATAACAACAGAGATAGTCTGTTCACACTACTCTACAACATAGAACACATATATAGTATAGTATTATACATAATAATATGCACGTTGAAATAAATTACTTACATTGTTTATTAAAAGTGATATGGCTCAGTGGAATATTTATCTGGTTTTGTATCATTGTTAATCATCATTTTGAATCATAATAATTAAAGTTAATGATAATACTGATAAAGTGATATCATACGATACAGTGACTGTGTGAATGTGATACATTACTGTTCATTACATACAATCATGAACATGCATCTTTCTGTACGTTATGTATGAGATATATAATAAGTAATAAGTTATATTGTAACTAACAAAGTAGTAGTAGACAGGAAGCTATTGACCAGTATACCTACTCAATATAGAAGTTATAATGGAGTAAAATAGACATTTGATTCCTATATTGTAAAAATCAACGACAGATAGTTTTCTCAGTATATTGTCCACTTTTTTGTCTTTTTCACAACATTGTGGTATATTATTACTATATAATATTTCTCTGCAAAACATTTTAAATAAGAAGCGTATTGTTTCCTGTAAAATTGTGTGGCAAGATATTCGCTGTGTTCAAATTGAAAGGGATAATATAAATTATGGACTATTCCAGTTCAAGCAAAATGAACTTAAGCAAAGTATATATTGTGACTGAAGGAAAACAAAAGAAATCAAAAAGAAAGAAGAAACACAAAAAGTGTTCAAGTTCAGATTCTTGGAAATCAGACATAGAAGGTATGAACCATGCTATTGATGATAAAAATGTCCTTGGGAATATTGAAATAAAAGGATTAAGAAGAAATTGTAAGTAAACTATAATGAATGTGTGTGAGAGAAAGAGACAACTACTACTTGAATAAAACTTGACATACTCATCTCTATTGATTTATTAAATGCCAACAATGGAACAAGAATGAATCCTCATTCATAGCTGATAGTTTATGTTTAAATATGGTCACACAAGCAAGTTAGTAAAGGGCCCGTTTATATGACTTATGGTGTATTTGGCATGTGGTGATAGACCCATATTTTTATAGCCCAATCGGCACTCAAAAGGTGATGTGGTCTATATCATTGTGGCCACCCTCACTTCCCAAGACATTTTCTAGTACCAATTATAGGCTGGATCAACCTGGAAACCCACATCAATTTTAACAATCTTCATTGATGTGCATTTGAACTAGTATTAATACATATTACCAGTGCCCCTCGCCATCGGGCAAATCCACTCAAACTTCAGAGATACTTGTTATTTATGTTCCCTAGTCAAGGATGAGAAGTTAACATTTTAATCCAACTGCCTGGTGTAGGGTTTGAACCTACTACATCGATACTAGCTTACCGGATATTTAAGAACAAATGCTCTTATTTATTCGGCCATGCTCACCTCACATTTGCATATAATAATAGCCACATGCATAAACTAGGCAGAGCCACTTCTATCAACAGTTCATTTCTGGACTGTGTCATTCTGTTTCCTTTTTTTCAGGGAGTTGCTGTCAGCAGACTGCTCTGCGGAAAGAGACTGAGCCATATGGGATACAGCCCAGTGCAATGAAATGAATCATCTCGTCTTTTAACCTTTTGTTTTTTTTAACAAAATGGGTGTGAAACTTAAACTAATCACAGAGCATAAAATAAATATAAAGTAACGCAAAGAAATGCAAACTACCACCAGAGACATGTGTAGTGTGGAGCACTCAGCCATATTCTACAACATTGAGAATAGCAATTTAAAATGTCTGTACATTTAATGCGCCATAAGTCACATTGGCATAACTTGTAGTACACATGTGCTTAACAGATTTCTATATAGATTGTATATTATCATAAGCTTTTAACATACTTTGTCTGTTTCTGCTACTCCTGTGCAAGAGGGTTAAATTATCCACTTAAGTGATAAAATATTGTTGATTGGATGGTATACCTGGAATACCGAGTTTCAACTCTCTAAGTCTGATACAATGGCATTCAGGTCGCTTGAGCCTTGAAAAGGGTCCTCATCCATTTTAGTGAGGTTGGTGTAGAGACTTTCCTCCAGATCCAACACTGAATTACCATATACTTGAGGACTGTAGGGCAGAGCTCTCCTTCCCCTCTCCAACCTGACCAACTAGCAGGACTGGTACTGGAATTTATATCTGCAGAAAGGGTATCAGGGTATAACCTGGTCATAAATCAGTACAGCACATATGGACTAGTTCATATGAGGTCTAGGTTGGTAATGTTTCTTCTGTGAGTTTTGGTATTTCATTGCCAACACCTCCAACCCAATGTCTAGAGATAATATTGTTTATAACAAATATATTTGGATTTGTTTGCCCTGGCCATGCGGGAGTGCAGGGGGAATGAACAGGCTGATAGGCTGGCAGGGAATGCACCTCTTGGTGGTAGATTGCCTATGGACAAGGGAGAAGTGGTCGATCTCCTATGGGACCAGGTGGAGAAAGTGGAGGAACAGATTGAGAACCCGTATATGGAAAGCATGAGATTGCGGGGGATTGGCAGGGGTTCTGGTAGAATCTCAAAACTCAGAGGGAAGACCAGGAGAACTTTCAATCAGATAGCGGTGGGAACGATTAGTAGTGTGACTCTTTGCTGGCTGTTGAACGAGGGGATGGAGCGCATATGGGAATGTCCTGAGTGTAGTGATGTCAGTTCTTAGCTCAACTCATCTCTACTGTTTATAAAGCATTTTATTTTGCATTCGCCATTAAGACATATTTTTATGTGTTGTAATTTCCGCCACGTTGTAATGTACTTAGGCAGTACTTTCTGTTGAAAAACAAACTGGTCTGACAAATGTAAATTCTCATAATAATTAGTGTACAGATTTGATGTTAATATGTTGCTTTTTTAACACAGAAAGCAACTAATTACACAATAATGTCCATCTTTCTGTGGTGGCATGATGGTTAGAGCTCTTGCCTGCCAGGACAGGGATCCCTGGCAGTGGCAGGATTATTTCTCCCATCGGTAGGACACTGGTCACCCTATCTTATTATGTTATTACCTAGAATATGTAACAGCCTCTTAATTAACACCCCAACATCAGTATTTGTTATGGAACTTTAAGGGGAAAGGGCTGTAAAGACAAGAGGATGACTTCATAGCACCGTGTTTAATCACAAATAGCTCAGTCCCTTTCCGCAAAGTGACCTGTCGAAAGCATTGCACGGAGCATGAACTTCATAGCCCCAAGTGTCTCCGACAAAAATGCACTCTGAATTGAATGACCGAGTCTGTGTCATGGGACCACTTTACTGTATTTATATGATATTACAAACATTTATTTGTATACATGTATGTGTAATGAGAATGATATATATAAGAGTATACAATTAATCTTGCTTTTAAAACTTTTCAGATCAGAACTCAAGAAATACAGCAAGCACTGTGACACAAACAGTGAAACTTCCCCTGTTGGTCAGTGGTTCAGTTGTGTCCACTTTTATTGACGTAAACTCAGCTACTGATTTGTCAACATCACCGCTGTCTTCTGGGTCAACTTACAAGCAGACCTCTAATGGCTACTGTCATGACCAAGCAGTGGACAGTTCCTCATTAGCACAGTTTGACAATGTTAGCATGAAACAGAAACTGCCTTCAAAAAGTAAATCTCAACGTAAAAACAGTGGTGGTAAGCAGACTAACAAAGACAAAGGTGCCTTCAAAGTGACATCAACAAATGTTGCATCATCATTATCTTCTTCTGCTTCAACACTGAACATCAACAATTCTAGACAGCCGTGCTCAAATAGTATCAACACTAATAATAATAATGAAAGCCTAAGGTGGGAAAGTGTTTTAGAGGATGCTGAAGAAGAACAAGAGCGCATCAGAGTTTATAAGATGAACAGGAGAAAACGGTATTTGGCAGATGCCCAAGCCAAAGGTTTAAGCTGGGCAGTGAGCTACAATGTTAGTTCACCTTTTCAAGTTTGTGATAACATAGGACTGACCAGTTTAAGAGCAAGCAGCAGTTCATACACAGACTATAGGCCAGTAAAAAACTTAGGTATATTTCAAGTACATAGCAAGGCTGGAATTGCTGCAGTGGAAACCTAATGAATAAGATGATTGGTAATGTTAGGAAGCACACAGTTGGAAAATAACCATCATAGATTGAAATCTACTTAGAAGAAGGACGATAAAAACACAGAAGCCGCAACAAAATGTTGCACAGTTTATTGTCTGGCATATTTTACTGCATCTCATCTGATGTATAATAAAAGTTAGTTGCATATCCTTTAGAGGACGTCACAGTCAACCACAGTATTTTTTGGCTGTTCGTGATTTCTTGGCAAATTTATGTTCAGTAGTTTGCCATTGCTTTCTGAATGACCAGCACCCATACCATTTTCAGAAAAAAACCATTGTGAAGCGGTCTGCTGCCAAATCGCATGCAGCTGTGTTTCGAACATGGGTATGCGAGATTACAAACTGCGTCTGTAACCCCTTCACCACGGAGTCGGCTAATGCATACTGCAGAGTTATATTTCTTAAACACCCGGTGTGCTGATGCAGAGGTAGGAAATTCAACCCCTTTACCAGTCAGTTGGACTAAAATGTTGACTTCTCGTCCTTGACTTGGGGATGTAAATTACAAGTACCTCTGATGTTGGAGTAGGTTTGCCTGATGGCGAGGAATACTGGTAATAGGGAAAGGTAATCCACGTGGAAAAATCAATCCAGTGCATTAGGAATATTGCACATGTATGGACTACACTTGAGTTCAAATCGAGCGAGCGAGCATCTAAAAAGAATATGAAGTAAATAAATGAATAATACTTCGGCGGAAACACTTAAAACTGCATGTGAAATAACTCTGCAGTATGCATCTGAGATTAGTGAAAAAAGCCAAGCAATAAATCATGCAACATATTGTCTTTGGCTTCTGCATTTAAATTCACAAAAGGAAAACATTGCTTTGAATTTCAGAAGGAAGATTGAAGATTGTCAATTACAGTATAACAGTTACTTTAATTTAAAGAAGATTATTTCTATGAATGTCAAAGATCTGACTTGTATTTGTGATCATATACAAATGTATGCTATGCAATGTTAATAATTTTATTTTTTTATTTTTTCAGGAGATCTGATTATTTGATATTTTTTAAATACTTCTGTTAATATTCATATCTCACACAGCAAGGTATTATAACGTTCAGGTATATTTCTGTTAATATACACAACTGACACAGCAGGGTATTGTAGCATTTGGGTATATTTCTGTTTATATTCACATCTTACACCGCAGGGTATTATAACATTATAGTACACTTATATCAATATTTGTGTTTCACACGGAGGGGTGTCATAAAGCTTGCGTCTGCTGGGGTAAGATTGATGCTGAGACTCTCTTCCTGGCTCATTACCATTTCCATTGCCCAAGGAGAGTCATAATGCAGCCACATGCATTGTTTTTGAACAGGGTGTCATTATTGTTACAATACCTTGTTTTTTTCCCAGATGTTATTTTCTTTTTATTTCATGACATCATCATAAGGCAAGTTACTTTGTTTAATCAAGCCAGTGGCTGAACACATTTCAATGTTCCAACAAGTCAGTGGCCCAACACCTTGCAATGTTTCATCATACCCAGTGGCCCACACATTGCAATGTTTCATCATACCCAGTGGCCTTGCAGTGTTTCATCATACTCAGTGGCCTTGCAATGTTTCATCATTCTCAGTGTCCTAATACCTTGCAATGTGTTATTTAGCCAGTGGCCCAGCACATTGCAATGTGTCATCAAGCTAGTGGCCCAGCACATTGCAACTGTTTCATTATGCCTAGCCACTTTAGTAACTTTTTCTAAATTTCTTTTTAATTATATAACCTGCATAGTTGGACAGCTCTTTAAAAAACAAATCCAACGGTACCTTATTCAAGTCTGTAGGCCAATTCTAAGGGGAGATATAAATGTTTGTGTGTCAGTTTATCATTTAATATGACTTATATAGAAAAAAAAAATGATTTTGACCTTTCACTTTTTGTGACCCTACCTACACACTCACACAACTGTTGGTTGCACAGTCGTCAAGGAGATTAACGCTGGCGCTCTCTAACTCAAGAACAGATAACTCTGCCAGTTTATATATATATATATATATATATATATATATATATATATATATATATATATATATATATATATATATATATATATATATATATATATGTATGTATACACACACACACACACACATACACACGCGTGCGCACGTGCACACAAATATACATCTCGACTTCATTGATGAGGTCAGACGCGTGACCTCCAGCGTAGATGCCTTTTGTCCAGCTGGAAAGATGCAAAATTATCAATGATTTGGTCCATGTAGAGTGATAAAAATTAACACATAAATGCTATAATGGGTGTTGAATGCAAACATGCAATCATTGGCATTGCAATTGCTATGAATATTCCATAACAATATTAAATGTTCCTAGTTGGATGACAACTGCCATGTCCCGCCATTGAAATACCACAATATACAGCATGCCATCTTTATAATTTCAGTTTGATATGGGATCGCCAACTCTAATAGCTGAAAACTACATAATCATAAGTAAAAATGGATGATAAAGTTTAAAAAACATTCTAGAACAATGCACAAAGTCTAGTTAAAATGGAATTGACAGGTGTAATTACGTCTTATAAAGTCAGTCTGTACTTCTGTCCAGGACGTGGATTTGAGAAGACGAGAGGTATAGATTCGTAGATCGTGGAGGCAAACATAATATCCAGTATTGGTATCTGTTTTAGTGCGATCTTGAAATAATCGGGGAATTTAATGTTACCAGTACTCTATATATCCTTAAATTGAAGAGACAAAAACAAGAAACCGAAAATTAACGCAAACACATCTCTGTTAAAATAAGGAAAAACTAAAACATAGTGCCTAATTATACCCAGTAGCTCAGCACATTGCAATGCTTCATTATACCCAGTAGCCCAGCACATTGCAATGTTTCATCAAGCCAGTAGGCCAGCACATTGCAGCATTTCATTATACCCGTAGCCCTGCACATTGCAATTGTTTCATTGTACCCAGTAGCCCAGCACATTGCAACTGTTTCATTATACCCAGTAGTCCTGCGCATTGCAACTGTTTCATTATACCCAGTAGCCTAGCACATTGCAACTGTTTTATTATACCCAGTAGCCCAGCACATTGCAATGTTTCATCAAGCCAGTAGGCCAGCACATTGCAGCATTTCATTATACCCAGTAGCCCTGCACATTGCAATTGTTTCATTGTACCCAGTAGCCCAGCACATTGCAACTGTTTCATTATACCCAGTAGTCCTGCGCATTGCAACTGTTTCATTATACCCAGTAGCCCAGCACATTGCAACTGTTTTATTATACCCAGTAGCCCAGCACATTGCAACTGTTTCATTATACCCAGTAGCCCAGCACATTGCAACTGTTTCATTATACCCAGCAGCCCAGCACATTGCAATTTTTATTTTTGGCGCTTACTCACTTTGAACTCTAGCGCAGTCCATACACACTATTTATAGTAGTGACGGGCTGAACTTTGTGTGTGGATTAGCTTTCCCTATTGACAGTGTCCCTCGCCATCAGGCGAACCCACTTCAACTTCAGAGGTGCTTGTAATTAATGTCCCCAAGTCAAGGACAACAGGTCAACATTTTAGTCCATCTGTCCCTGTGTAGGGGTTAAACCGTTTGCCTTGACATCAGCACACCAGATGATTTATTTTGGCCATGCTGACCTGCTTTCAACTGTTTCATTATACCCAGTAGCCCAGCACATTGCAATGTTTCATCAAGCCAGTAGCCAAGCACATTGCAGCGTTTCATTATACATTGTAGCCCAGCACATTGCAGCATTTCATTATACCCAGTAACCCTGCACATTGCAATGTTTCATCAAGCCAGTGGCCCAGCACAATGCATTGTTTCATCAAGCCAGTGGCCCAGCACATTGCAATGTTTCATCAAGCCAGTGGCCCATTACATTGCAATATTTCATCAAGCCAGTGGCCCAGCACATTGCAATGTTTCATCAAGCCAGTGGCCCATTACATTGCAATATTTCATCAAGCCAGTGGCCCAGCACATTGCAATGTTTCATCAAGCCATTGGCCCATTACATTGAATTGTTCATCAAACCAGTGGGCCAGCACATTGCAATGTTTCATCAAGCCAGTAACCCAGCACATTGCAATGTGTCATCAAGCCAGCAGCCCAGCACATTGCAATGTTTCATCAATCCAGTGGGCCAGCACATTGCAATGTTTCATCAAGCCAGTGGCCTAGCACATTTCGGTGTTTCATCAAGCCAGTAGCCCAGCACATTGAAATGTTTCATCAAGCGAGTTGGCAAGCACATTGCAATGTTTCATCAAGCCAGTGGCCCAGCACATTGCAATGTTTCATCAAGCCAGTAGCCCAGCACATTGCAATGTTTCATCAAGCCAGTAGCCCAGCACATTGCAATGTTTCATCAAGCCAGTAGCCCAGCACATTGCAATGTTTCATCAAGCCAGTAGCCCAGCACATTGCAATGTTTCATCAAGCCAGTTGGCAAGCACATTGCAATGTTTCATCAAGCCAGTGGGCCAGCACATTGCAGTGTTTGATCAAGCCAGTGGCCCAGCACATTGCAATGTATCATCAAGCCAGTGACCCAGCACATTGCAACCGTTTCATTATACCCAGTAGCCCAGCACATTGCAGTGTTTCATTATACCCAGTAGCCCAGCACAATGCAATGTTTCATCAAGCCAGTCGCCCAGCACATTGCAACTGTTTCATTATACCCAGTAGCCCAGCACATTGCAGTGTTTCATTAAGCCAATGGCCAAGTGCATCTGATTTTGACAGGCATGTCATTCACATGTGCTTTCCTTAATCTCTGGCTGTCCCAAATCTACCCACAGGGCAGTTGGTTTTTGTATTGCATTTAGTCTGGTCCCATAGGCATATCACTTGGGATCATTGGGACATGCAAGTCCTTCTGTTGAGACAAATAAGAGGTGCTTCCAGATAATATAATTATTAACACATCGCTACCAAAAAAGTGGCGGAAATGTAGGGAAAGAGTTACCTACACTATTCATAATCTTGCATACCGCAGCAGCTGGCGATTTGGCAGCTGGCCGCCTTGTATTGGTTTTCATACAATGGTATGAGTTCTGATTGTTTAGAAAGCAATGGCAAACCACCTAATGCAAACTTGCCAAGAAATCACAAGCAGCCAAACAATGCTGGTGCTGACTGCGATGTCCTGTAAAGGATATGCTACTAACTTTTAACCAACAAAGTGGTTAGTGTGTTTACCTGCCAAGGCAGTGGTGTGGGTTCAATCCTTAGCAGAGGCCAGAAAAGTTTTCTGACAAGTGCAGCCCTAGGGGACCTGACAATTTTCAGAATTGTTCGGGGAATTGTCTGGAGAGGAAAGGCAGTGACAAAGGGAATTGGCACCCCCACCTTATATGTCATGAAGGTGGTAATGTATGAAGTCTTCTTCTTCTTCTGGAGAATTTCTTTCGGACGTGGTTGCGTTGTGCCTGTTTACAGCAGAGCTGCATTCTTGCGCCATTAGGCCGACACATCTGACTTCTGCTGGCATTTGTTGACCGGGTTAACCTTCCCAGGGATATGAAGTCCTAGCACTTTACGCTACAATGGGACTACTTTTACCTTACAGCGGTTTGGAACAGGATGTCATAATTGGTAAAGTATTGTAATGTTTTTAAAATATCACCCTGGTGACTTGGCTGCCAGGGAATTTCACTTCCTTGACCGCAGTCAAGGTTTGAGATCAAATTGGGGAATGATTTTGAATTAGCAAGCTATAAAACAAATGACTGACTTCTGCTAAGAACATGGCAGTGAAGAAGGGAATTTATCACTCCAGTAAAGAAGCAGTCATCATCTTTTGGCCACATTATGAGAAGACAAAAACTGGATGTTGTGACAACCAGGAAGATTTGTGGAAAGAGAGATATAGGAAGACAGCGTGAGAACATTCTTGGCAGTCTTGTGTCATGGCACAGAAGGGAGTCAACACATGAGTTGATCCACGCTGTCGGAGATCACAGTTTGTGGAGGGGTATGATCACCCACGCCAGTTGGCAAGGCACTTGATGTTGATGATGATGATGATGATGATGATGATGATGATGATGATGATGCTGAAGAAACTAATAAAACCTTTGTCTGGTGTATATGATGTCTTTAAAATAGTTCATCTCTGCTGCAGTTTCATGCCTGTGTGCTACCGAGGTTCATAAAGGAAGCAAATAATAGCAACACTGTAACCTCCCATGCATGATGTAGGAGGCAACAAAGGAGGGGATGATGTGAGGCTGGCTACCTCACCCCATAGAACACTTTACCTGCACAATCCAACCAACCACGAACAAGTCTACAAAGGGCTCGGTGTGGGTTGGTTGAGTCCCTAGGCTCCATTGGGAGATGACAGGCAAAAGAAGCAGCTGGCAGTTTTTGCTATAGGACTGGTTTTTAAGCATTAACAAAATTATTTATTATAAATGGAACATTATTATGGTAGCAGATTAATTTGGTAGTTTTAACTCATTCAGTACAAGATAAATCATTGTGTGTTTATTAACCATTCCTCAGATTGTGATTTTTAAGTCCATCTGTACTATCCAGCTTTTACATTAACCCACTCTGAATTTTTACTATAACTCTCTGTCTCACGGTGGTATTATTTGTAGTGCCTTTAGACCTAAAACTTAATTAATCTGATTAACAGTGGCTCGGAAAGCTGAAGAAGAAGAAGAAGAAGAACAGTTGCTAGCGGGTTAATTCCCTACAATGGCAGTTGGACTTAAATGTCGACTTCTTATACAGAAAGCAATGGCAAGCTACTGAAAATAGAATTGCCCAGTAAATCACCCTGGAGTTGGGGTTGATCATAAAGTTCTACAAAGGACATGCAATATTATAAAGGACAGAATGAGGGAACCATTGTAGCGCAGTGACCAGCATGACCAGATGATCATGTGTTCATAATAATGCTTTTCTGTTGGCCGGATGATCAAGTGTTCATGTGCTTACATGTCAGAAGGATGATCAAGTGTTCATGTGCTTACATGTCAGATGGATGATCAAGTTTTCATGTGCTTGCCTGTCAGCTGGATGATCATGTGTTCAAATCTCCACAGAGGTGGATGTTCCCAGTTAACTTGGCCTCCCAGGTTGACCCAGCTTACAGTGTCATGGGAAGTAAAGATGGCTGACATGATATTGACCGCATCAGCCATCGCCTTCTGATTGGTTAATGAAAATATAAGGCTAGCACCATATACCCAATAAGCCGAGTTGGGTAAAATGGCCCTTTACAAACAAGGACACAATGAGTTAAAATAACAGTCAGAAGTTAACTTTTAAATAAACGGAGGTCAGTATTCGGGGCTGGTGTTTTCAAATGTTTGTGATAGAAAGCCAATATCTGTTACCTGAAACAAATGATTTGTCATGGTGGAGGAATACCATCTGCAGAGTTGATCCAGAACACCAAAGACCAAGATCTGTGGAGAGCCATGAACACCTACGCCAGCTGGCAGGGTACTTGATGATGATCTTTTTTAAGCATGTCATGTATCTTCTTCTTCTTCTTCTTCTTCTTCAGCATTCCGAGCCATTGAGGTTCTTTGCTGCAAATACAATCTGTCTCCATTCGTCTCTCTGGTGGACCTTCTCTTGCCAGTCGTTGATTCCAAGTGCTTGTAGGTCTGTATGTATATTATCTCTCCACCGCCTTCTTGGTCTACCTCGGGGTCTACGGTCATTTATTTCCTGAGTGTAAGCGAGTTTTGTTTCCCTATTATCTTCCATTCTTTCTATATGCCCCAGCCATTGTAGTCTATTAGCCTTCATGATACCAGTGATTAGCGGGGACTTAAACAAATCATAAATGTCTTTGTTACTTCTTCTTTTCCACTCTCCACTTTGTCATGTATACAATTATTTTAATGCTATTTGTTTTAAAAGTAAAACTTAGAAATAATTTACCAATGTGAAAAGTTAAAGACAGAAATTCTTGACCGGAGATGAGAAATATCTCATGTCCTGCAACAGTTAATTATGAAATAGTTGCATATCCTTTACAGGACGTCACAGTCAACCACAGCATTTTTTGGCTGTTCGTGATTTCTTGGCAAGTTTACGTTCAGTAGTTTGCCATTGCTTTCTGAACGACCAGCACCCATACCATTTTCAGAAAAAACCAATGCAAGGTGGTCTGCTGCCAAATCACAAGCAGCTGTATTTCAAATACGGGTATGCGGGATTACGAACTGCGTCCGTAACCTCTTTCGCCATGGAACCGGCAATTATGAAATTTCTACAAAGAAAAAAGTTCACAAACTTAACACCATATTTTAATGATATTGAATGTATTTGTATACTTGTAGCCTACTTCTTGTCTCAGCTGTTTGTTGTGTTAATAAATATACTATTACTTAAAACTGGTCTTCTTGATTGATTTGTTTGTTGTATGATTGAATCTGCAAACAAAATTTAGCATAGGAATAATATGTAAACATGCTCAAGTATACATTTCTTATACATTGATATTCATTTTAAAATTCATTATTATTATAATGTTTATTCCAAATTAAATTATCAAAACTACTATGATGCTGAGTGATAAATCTAAATGAAAAAAATTTACTATTCCCGTTGTATAAGTTTCTTTGTAAACTCAATCCTGTTGGATGTTTACAGTATTTATAAAACATATTTTCCCATATGCCTGCTGCTCTGTATAAAATGGTGGTAAGTGTAATTTTTCAATGCTTGCTTGCTTGCTTGTGTTCGTTGGCTTGAGTTCCAACGCGAAGTCCTGTATGTCGGATGAAGGCATCCTGTTGTCCAACATCAGTGTGATGTCATACAGGACTTGAGGTTTGCGTGAGTATCCGTTGACCCATGTCTGGCTTATTAGTGTGCAGACTGGTGGTTCCTCGCCGTACAGGCAGACACTCTCCGACTTCGGAGGAAATCGGCGATCCTACTGACCTTAGCCAGGACCCCGAAGGGACCTGTTGCCCAGGACGCTCGACGAGGACGCGTCAATAGGTCTTGGCCAGTATATAACTCGGCCCTGGTGCCTTGGAAACACCTCTGCGTCCCTAATTTTTCAATAATGAGAACCCTCAACTCTTCCCAAATCCTTACCCAAACCTGGAATACTCTTGTCCACAAGCACAATATGTTTCTATTTCTTTGTAACCTTGATGATATTCTAGTCAAAACATTCAGTTGTTTTGATGTTTTTACTCTATGTCCATTTTCTCCTTTTCTTCAATGTCTTGCACCTTGGAATTGTTCTATATTCGTCTTCTTTATCTCCCTGTATGATTTGGATTCATGCATTTGACGGGTACAAAAACTTCTGTTGGAATTTCCTTGTGTTGACAATTGATAATAACAATGTAAAAAATGCATTGTCACGAAGCAGTTTCCTATTGTGGGTCTGCAATGTGACAGCTCCATCACATTTTGTAGGACTGGATGCATGGAGGAATGGGTGACCTGTCTCTTCCTCACTTTTGCAGGCGATGAAGCCAGGCATCATAACCGTGTCCTACCGTGCTCCTGACTTTACCAGCGCAATACGCTGTCAACTATGCTAGCGTGTCTGGTTGTTCGGTTCGGTTCAGTTGAGACGACGAATAGCCTCGTTCAACTGTCGATTGTATCGGTTTGGTTGTATTTGGGGCCTCTATGGTGTGGCTTGTATTAAGTCTTTCGTAGATTGGGCTGCTTGTTTTCGGATTCCTGGCTTCTGGTTAGTTGATTGTGTTCGTTACTTTCTTGTTGTGGTTTTTCACTGTCTGAACAGAGTTGCACACTTGTTAAGGCCTGGAGTAATCGTGTACCTACACCGTCATATGGATACTGTTTCCTTTCAGGGATGATTACCGGTAGTCGTTTTTCCTGGTGTTCCCTGGTTTTTCCCCGTCTTGGGTTGTCCTCGTTCTTCTTTGATTTCGTGTGTCGTCTCGATAGTTCGATCTTGGTGGAGAGCGGTATCAATTCATGACCGCCCTACACTCTTGGTCTGGGTAGCCTTCTTGACCCGATTCTATTTCTTCTTCTGTTGCTTCTTCTTCTAGTCTGGGTCTTTGCATTTTCTGGTTCGGATGTTTCATTCTGTGATTTGAGCAGTTCTATTTGTTCTCTTTCTTCTTGGATCTGTTTAAGAGTTTCTTCGTGTCTTTTCTCTCTCTCTCTTGCTTCTTGAATTTTTGATAGAGTTTCGTCTGTCTCAACCTTTATAGCAGCCATTCGAGCGACGTCCTGCTCAATCTTCTGCTGAACTTGCTTCAGTTCATCCAGGATGCGCTGAACGGCCGTTATCCGTGTTTCTTGCGCTTTGTCTTTTTCTTCCTCCATGCTTTCGAACTGTGATCTCAGGTCCTTCAGTTGGCCTTTCAGTTGCGCTTTGTCACTTTTTGTAAGTCGATTGGTCGCCTCGTACTGCCTCCTAGCCTCTTTATATGGTCGGTTGGATTTGATGGCGATCTTCATTACTTCCTTGCTGTCTTGGTGGCAGGGGCAACCGAGGTACCTGGTGCACATGGTTGCCGAGGCAGTTGGCGCATTTTCTGTTAATGTTAGGCCTCCTGAAGTCCTTGTCGGTCTTTGCATGTTGGCGATGACTGTATGGCTGCAGTCCAGAGCAGTATCTACATACCCCCACCTCACTCTTGTAGGTAGCACCAGCGTGCCAAAATTTCTGGCACTTAGAACACTGCAGCACTCTCGGTATGTAGTGCTCTGGAGCTTGATCTTTTTTGTCCCATCTAATGACTTGAGGGATCACTCGGTCCTCCGATGTTACAGATGACGACTGTGGAGGTGATGTTATCCTTGCCGATGAACCTTTCAGTACTGGTGATCTTGAGTTTAATATTCTCCCTCGTCAGCATCTCCCTGATCTGGTCTTTGGTGAGATGGGTCTTGACTTGTTTAACGAACCCATCGTTTGCTTGTGCGGTGCCGGGTGGCTTCCAATAATATGCCGTGGTGAAGCTTGATGTCGGCCTTCTCTTCTTGTGCAATCTTCTGCATAAGTGCTGTGGTCTTTGGGTTTTTGTTGATGGAGACCACTACTCCAGTAGGTGTCTTGTGCAGCTGGTAGATGCTGTTTCTTCCCAACTCGTTTTCCAACAGACTGATTATCTTGTCTGTTGGTAGCGCCGACAGTTTGGCTTCTCCAATGCTTGTCTGTTTTAGCAGTATTTTGCCGGTGAAGTCCTCCATTGTTGTTGCTTCCTCCTGTGTGGAGGTCTTTGGTAAGCTAGACTGCATCACCTTGGTGCTGTTGAAAACTTCCCGGCTGCTGCTGGCTTCAGTTGCGGTCTCTTCAGCGACAGAACGGCTACAACTGGTGTAGGATGGCAATTAATAGGTGTTTTAAATCCATATTATAGTATACCACAAAAAGCAATGATCTGCAGACCCAATGGAACCAGAATAAGAGGCCAACCATGTAAACGATGGTTTAAAAAGTTAGTTGCATATCCTTTACAGGACCTAGCAGTCTTCCAGCGTTCATCCGGAGAGTATTTTTCGGACGTGATTGTGTTGTGCCTGTTTACAGCAGAGCTGCGTTTTGCGCCGTTAGGCCGACATATCCAACTTCTGCGGGCATTTGTTGACCGGGTTAACCTTCCGGGGGGTTTCTTAGGACGTTTGACTCTCACTGTTGTTGTGTTATCTCCCATCCCAGCTGGCCTATTTAGAACAGCCGAAGACCTCCCTGTCAGCCCTCAAGGGAAAGCAGGGGCAGACCATAGGCATTTCCCGCCATCTAAGGAGGCTTCCAGAATTGCAGAGCCGACACATAGTGCTCTGGTACTGGGCTCACCCAAGGAATTGTCACGTCCTGCACATGGCTGCTTAGCCTTACTTCCGTATATTGGGCCTTCTGTACTTCCGTTCACCACAGGCTGTTCCTCCGTAAACCAGAAGAATGCAGTCTGCAGATGACATCTACACAGTGAGCTTTCGATTCGGACTTTCCATGTAATGGATTTGCTATCCAAGCAATATTCCATTTCGTGCCACTAGGACACTTTTTCCACCTTTTATGACGCCCACACAGTGAGCTTTCGATTCGGACTTCCCACATTTACAATGTACACAGGTTCCCAGCTTGGAGACAGCAGCAACTTGCCTGAGCTGATAGAAAACATTTCTGGTATTGAGAAAAAGGACATTCAGAATGAAACAGAAAGAAGAAAAATCGCCCTTAACTACATTAAAGAACATTACCCTAGTAGCAATTGGACCCATGCATATACAGATGGATCAGACAAAAATTCAATAGAAAATGGAGAAGGAGGAATTCTCCTCAATTTAAAAAATGGAGTGGAAAAAAAAACAGTCAGTGGAACTGGAAAATTTTCAAGTAACTTCAAAGCAGAGGTAGAGGCTTTGAAAACTGCAGCATAAATGCTCTGGATGGAGGAAAATAAAGAGAAGCAAATAGCTATCTTCACAGATGCAAAATCAGCTGTCTCAATACTGAAGGCACAAAACGGCACAGAACTAATAAACCCAAGAGCAGCACTCCATGGACTTTGTCAGAAATCCAAAAAAGGTGTAATACAGTGGATCCCATCACATTGCAGTATACCTGGAAATGAATAGGCTGACAGACTGGCAAAAGAGGGCGGACGACTACCACAGCCTGACATAGACATTACCTATAATGAGGCAAAGAGGTTTATAAAAAGTACTTATAGAACAAAGTGGGAATCAGAGCATCCAGGCCACCAGAAAGATGATGCACATTACAAACTCGACTGAAGATAACAAGTAGCAATTCTACAGACTCCGCACAGGACATAACAGGCTGAAATACCACTTGTTCAATAAACTAAAGATAGGAGATACCGATGAATGTAATTGTGGAACTGGTAAAATGACAGCTAACCATTTGCTGTAAGAGTGCCCAGCATATGCAGAACAGAGAAAGATATATTTGGCCCACACATGTTTCATTTGAGGACAAGCTCTATGGAGATATCAACAAACTTAAGTTGACCGCAGCTTACTTTAACTACATTCAGGTTGACATCTAAAGGTGCATGAAGAAGTACTTATCGGAAGACTCGTAGGTCGTCGCTAGGGCTACGGAGTTTGTGCTTTGTGCGACGCTTTCCGCGCTGCGGAAAGAGCGCGAGCCATATGGGATAAAAAGCCGGTGCGATAAAGTCGACCCTGTCGACTTTTAAGCGAATTTTTCTTTTAATTTTCCCCCCGAAATTGCTCCAATAGGGTTGATTATTACTTTATGGTCATATATAATGTCACTACATTGTTTTAGATTAATTTCTAGTGATCCAGCAACTTTGATTTTTTGAGAATAATTTATGACCGGCTACCTGTTGAAATTTCTCAATTTTGAGCTAACTCAACCCCCCCCCCCCCCCCCCCCCCCCCCAAAAAAAAAATTTAAAAATTTAATTAAATATTGCTCCAATATGGCAGATTATTATTTTTATGGTCACATCTAGTGTCAGGACATTGTTTTAGACTAATTTCCTAGTGATCCAGCAAATTTGATTATTTTTTTTTTTTAGAAACATCCATGACCGGCAAAATTTCCCAATTTAGAGCTATCTCAACTTCCCCCAAAATATTGCTCCAATATGTCAGATATTTATTTGTATGGTCATATCTAGTGTCAGGACATTGTTTTAGACTAATTTTCTAGTGATCCAGTAACTGATGTTTTGAGAAACATTCATGATGGGTGACCTCTTGAAATTTCTCAATTTTGAGTTATCTAAATTTACCCCAACAAATTGCTCCAATGGGGCAGATTATTACTTTTATTGCCATATCTTGTGACATAGCGTGTTTTTACGCCAAGGGAGGGCGGATGTAGAGGTTAAGAATTCAAAAAATTACAATCAAGGTCACAGGTGTGGAGATACGAGGAAAGCGAATGTGGGGTCAGAGAGATTGAATAGAAATCCCAAGACAATGGTTGAGCCCCAAACACAGTGGATTGTTATAAGCACGTAGATGTCAGTCTGAATCACCAGGGGACAAAGAAGAATAGGCTAGAGAGAGAATAGACAAACAAAACCCCAGAAATGTAATGTTGGAGGAATTTGTAATTGGGTTCAAGGGTGAAATAGATTTTTACGGATGGTCCTGGGAAGGGTGAATAAAGAGAGAAGTTTGGGGAAAAGGGGGGGGGGGGGGGTTGAATTCTGGGGCTAAGTTAGGAAGCTTAGCCAGGCAGTGGAGTTTGGGCTAAGTCAGGGAGACTGAGCCATGAGTTTTTGTTAAAGAGTTAATTCCCTTGGTGGGCAAGTTAGAGAAACGGAGCCCAAAATATCGACTCTGTGTAGTCAAGTTGGCTGCTGTCAGGGACGGAGAAGAGTCCGTAACAGGGTATTTTACAAGGCCAGTAGATGGCAATATTGTGTTCGAAGAAAACTAATGTGTCGAATTATACTCTGGTTGTTTCTGGAAATGTGCATGTGCAGCATATATATGAATCCTTAATAAACCTTTGTGAGTGCGCAAACCGGTGTTTGTACTCAGCAAACACACAAAACTTAAAATCTTCAACTCTTGTGTGATTCCAGTGTTAACGTATGGATGTGAAAGTTGGAAATCAACGGTAGCTTTAGATAAAAAATTAGACAATTTTGAGAACAAATGTCTTAGAAGACTTCTAAACATCCACTGGACAGACTTCAGAACCAATTCGCAAATAAGACAAGAGACTAAGCAAGATACAGTATCCAATTTCATAAGAAGACGCCGTTGGAACTACATCGGCCATGTACTCAGAATGGACAAGACAAGACTCCCCTACCAAGCCCTCATATGGTCACCGGTAGGGAAAAGAAAACGGGGAAGACCAAGAGAGACCCTGCGTAGAACCATCATTAGAGAAGGCTCATTCAATGGCCAAGTAAATATCCAAGATCTACAACAGATAGCAGCGAACCGCCAGGCATGGAGAGACAGGACTTCTGCCCTATGCGCCGCCTTAGGCTCAAGAGGAAAGACTAACTAAACCGGTGTGTTATATTGACTCATTGTTGTCGATCAGTCGCCGGCACAATATTCACACTGACATACACTAGACACAACCACAGCCACTTCTATCTGTCAGCAGCATTGTAACATCTAGTGTCATGACATTGTTTTAGACTATTTGTCTAATGATCCACGAACTTTGATTTGTTTTTAGAAAAATCCATGTCGGGCAATCTGTTGAAATTTCTCAATTTTGAGCTATCTTAACTTTCCCCTAACAATTGCTCCAATAGGGAAGATTATTACTTTTATGGTAATATCTAGTGTCACCATTTTACTTGCTGCCTTTAAATAAAATCTAGCGCTGCTGTAACCCCCACTTTAGTCCTAATTTCTTCATTTCTGATCTATCTCTTCTTGATACTTGTACATTGAGTATTCTTCTCAGGAATCTCATTTCTGTTGCTGTGAATCAGTCCGTTTATACGTATTAGTTTTTCTACGGGCAGTGTGAAGATCCCCTGCCGGCTTGCTAGGCCAGTCGCAGGTTTAGGACAAAAATCTGACCATAGGAAGTTTGTCCCCCATTGCGAGCCCTAGCTCCGTTAGCCCATGACCTCGCGGTCATGGTTTCCCGATCTACACCGCATGGAGGTGGGGTTGAGTTGTGTAGTCTGCGGGTCATCGGCAGGCTACTAATTTTCCTTTTTTACCCCTCCTGGGAGAGGCTAGCCTATCCTAACCCTACTGGTTGAGGGTTAACATGGACGAATTGATCAGAGTGATTTCTCTTAAACTTCCGGCGTTCTTATGCTGAGGTAGCGGGTTCAACCCCTACATCGGTCAGTTGGGACTAAAATATTGACTTCTTGTCCTCGACTTGGGGTTGTAAATTAGAAGTACCTTAGAAGTCGGAGTGGATTCACCTGATGGCAAGGGACACTGGGTAATTGCGAAAGCTAATCCACACGCTAAAATCAGTCTAGTGCACTTTCCAGTAGTGGCCATGTGTATGGACTATGTCGAAATGTAACGAAACAAAATTGTTCGCTTTGTGAACACTAGTCAATGTGTGGATACAAGCAAAGTAGTAGCACGCGAATGGCTTAAGCTTAAGTTCACAGCGAGCGAACGATTAAAAAGAAGAAGAAAAAAAACCTTCTAGTGGACAGGTTGTGGAAATGTCAACAATGTAAAAGAATATGGGGTAATGCAGCTTGACAGAACACAATTACGGAAAACAAAGGACGTCTGCGTGAGTTTCAAGTCTCGAGCTCTGTGATAAGTTAAAGTAACCCTTTAAACATTGAGCACAACCCACTACTGGCAACGCTGATCGTATTCTGGTACGAACCTGAGGCCTTGTCCACGTCAATTTGGAAGCAATAGACTCGAGTTTCGCTCTCGTTTAAGCTCGTCAGTAGTGCAAATCCTGACTGGACCCGGGATCAAACCTGGATCACTGGAGTGTGACGCGGTCGAGTCTAGCTAGTGCTTACAAATTGACGTAGACAAGACATTGGGTTCGTACCAGAATACAATCAGCGTTGCCAGTAGTGGGTTGTGCTCAATGTTTAAATCTCACGTCCCGGAAAAAAACCAAATAAATTAATTTGATTATTGCTCGCTGGACTTTATGCGGTCTGGTGTGCCTTGCCAGTCGAGAAGAACTGATCGTTCGGGGCCACATCGATTGGCGGATGTCAGTCGCGGCGATCGGGCAAATTTTGAACTATAACCTACGATGGGTGATGTTGTGGTATTCTAGAGTGATTGTTTTCGTCGCGTCTAGTGTGTGCCGCGTGCTTTCGTGGTTACACACCCGCGTCACACACCGGTGATCCGGGTTTGATCCCGGGTCCAGTCAGGATTTGCACAACTAACGAGCTCAAACGAAAGCAAAACTCGAGTCTAGTGCTTCCAAATTGACGTAGACAATGCTTTATGTTCGTACCAGAATACGATCAGCGTTGCCAGTAGTAGGTTGTACTCGATGTTTAAATCTCAAATCCCGGAAAAAAAACCAAATAAATCAAAGTAATCCTTGTTTTGTTTTTTCCCTGACGATGGTGGCCCAAATGGCACGGGACTTGAAAGCGGATATCTACCACCTAAGCATCAGCTATGTACAACGCATAGCAAACGTTCATCGCAGAAGAAGAAGAATGTTTAATTTAGTCGACGGATCAACAACACGGCCCGCGGGTGTAACCCATAAGTGCTCCGTTCTACTCCTAACTCAAACCTGAGTCCGGAGAATCTCAGCTCAGTGCACGAATTCCGTAGCACCGGCGAGGATCCTGAAATACTTTGGGTAGATTTTTAACTCGAAATTTTGCGCTGGCAGCGCCGTTAGGCTACTATTTTTGAATTTCCAACTGGCAAATGATGTTTTACGTGCGCAACAATACACACTGACGTTCGATCTCACTACCCAGAGACCAGGGGAAATTTTGTTACTAGAGGTTCATATGAAAAAAAGTACCAGCCCTCACCGGGATTGAACCCGGGACCTCCAGCACTCGAGGCGGACACCATACATCGAGACCATTCAGCCCCCCCCCCCCAGAAATAGAAGAATAATACAAAACAATGTTTTCCCGTGATGAATTTGAATAACGAAGACACAAACAATAGATTGCACGAGTTATTGCCTGGCATATTTCGCTGCATCTCGTCAGGTACATACTGCAGAAATCACACAACTTACGTGAATTAATTAGATAAATCCTTCAAACTGAAATATACACATGTTCGCACAGTAATGTCGATTGCCTACCACGGTAATTTTAAACTGACTAACATGTCTTTCTGCTTGCACAAGGACGGCTTACGAAGGTTGATTATTATAGCTTCAGCAAACTTTAACAATCGACTACTTTGTGTGTTGAACAACACACGGAAGGCACTGTCTCTTTCAGCCACGCGACCACTCTCGAGCACATGTCTCTCGACCGATGAAGCCGGACTGTTCCGGTGTGTCGGCCTGCCTAGGCTACCATCTTCTGTGTGTAGTATCTTGTCCACCCAATTCGGAATGTGTTCCGAAACCCTGCAATGTAACTGTCGCTCAGTTCTGCCTATGTAGATGGCCTCGCATCTGCATGTAAATTGGTAAATACAATTTGATTTGGCGTACAAAGCTACAGGTTCTTTTACTGCTGGGACGGGGATCGGTGTGTTTCTGTACCTGATGACTAGAGTTGCAGCACAGAATGTTCGCTCGACTGCTGTGGTGAGCCGGTCCCGCAGACGTTGCATTACGTCATCTCTTCGGAAGGTTAGCTGGATGAATACCTTGAGTTTAGGGACTGTAGTGATTTCTGATTTCGGTTTGGGCTGCTGGCAGTGGCGCTTTATAAATCCTGTGAAGTACCCATTCAGGTTTAAGGCATTCTTCAGAGTTTCAAATTCCTCTGTTAGTGTGTCCTGGGTGCATATCTTCCTAGCACGGTCAAACAGGGTCCGTACTAAGCCCCGTTTGTACTGGACAGGTGCGAAGGTCTGAAAATTTAAGTATTGGCCAGTCCATGTTTCTTTGCGGTACACCGATATTTGAATTGTGCCGTCTGCTCTACGTCTCATTAGGATATCTAGAAACGGCAACGCTTCGTTGTGTTCGTGTTCCATAGATAAAGAGATGTTTATATGTGTCTCGTTCATTGTGGCCTGGAGCGACGTTGCTTGTAGCTCATCTGTGGTGATAATTAGTATATCGTCCACGTAACGACGGCAAAAGGCCAAGTTACTGATTTCTGAGGATCTCTTTTCTTCTAAGTATGCCATGAAGATGTCCGCTAGAATAGGTCCAAGTGGGCTCCCCATGGCCACTCCGTCAATTTGGCGATATGTCTTGTTTAGAAAGTTGAATTGTATGTTGGCAGTACATAATTTTAATAGCCTCTCTAGAATAGCTGATGGTATGCCTAGTTTTAGTTGTTTGTCTCTAATGCGTTCGCTTATTATATTCACGGTCTCATCTAATGGAACGTTGGTTAATAAAAAGGCAATATCCATGCATGCCATGTGTTTGTTGTTTATGTCCATAGTATCCAATAATTCCACCAGTTCGAATGTATCTCTGAGTGTTCATGGATCGAAGGACTGTCGTACTGGCTTTAAAATTTTTCCATTAGATGAGACCGTGAATATAATAAGCGAACGCATTAGAGACAAACAACTAAAACTAGGCATACCGTCAGCTATTCTAGAGAGGCTATTCAAATTATGTATTTGTATAAATCCTGTGGAGTACCCATTCAGGTTTAAGGTATTTTTCAGAGTTTCAAATTCCCCTGTCAGTGTGTCCTGGGTGCATATCTTCCTAGTACGGTCAAACAGGGTTCGTACTAAGCCCCGTTTGTACTGGACAGGTGCGAAGCTCTGAAAATTTAAGTATTGGCCAGTCCATGTTTCTTTGCGATACACCGATCTTTGAATTGTGCCGTCTGCTCTACGTCTCATTGGGATATCTAGGAACGGCAACGCTTCGTTGTGTTCGTGTTCCATAGATAGAGAGATGTTTATATGTGTCTCGTTCATTGTGGCCTGGAACGACGTTGCTTGTAGCTCGTCTGTGGTGATAATTAGTATATCGTCCACATAACGACGGTAAAAGGCCAAGTTACTGATGTCTGAGGATCTCTTTTCTTCTAAGTATGCCATGAAGATGTCCGCTAGAATAGGTCCAAGTGGGCTCCCCATGGCCACTCCGTCAGTTTGGCGGTATGACTTAGTTAGAAAATTGAATTGTATGTTGGCGGTACATAGTAGTAGTAGCCTATACAGAATAGGTGTTGGTATGCCTAATTTTAGTTGTTTGTCTTCAATGCGTTCCCTTATTATTTTCACTGTCTCCTCTAACGGAACGTTAGTGAATAGGGAGGCTATATCCATGGATGCCATGTGTTTGTTATTTATGTCCATAGTATCCAATAATTCCACCAGTTGGAATGTTTCTCTGAGTATTTTTGGATCGAAGGACTGTCAGAAATCAGAAATAACTACAGTCCCTAAACTCAAGGTATTCATCCAGCTAACCTTCCGAGGAGATGAAGTAATGCAACGTCTGTGGGACCGGCTCACCATAGCAGTCGAGCGAACATTCTGTGCTGCAACTCTAGTCATCAGGTACAGAAACACACCGATCCCAGCAGTAAAAGAACCTGTAGCTTTGTACGCCAAATCAAATTGTATTTACCAATTTACATTCAGATGCGAGGCCATCTACATAGGCAGAACTGAGCGACAGTTACATTGCAGGGTTTCGGAACACATTCCGAATTGGGTGGACAAGATACTACACACAGAAGATGGTAGCCTAGGCAGGCCGACACACCGGAACAGTCCGGCTTCATCGGTCGGGAGACATGTGCTCGAGAGTAGTCACGTGGTTGAAAGAGACAGTGCCTTCCGTATGTTGTTCAACACACAAAGTAGTCGATTGTTAAAGTTTGCTGAAGCTATAATAATCAACGTTCGTAAGCCGTCCTTGTGCAAGCAGAAAGACATGTTAGTCAGTTTAGAATTACCGTGGTAGACAATCGACATTACTGTGCGAACATGTGTATATTTCAGTTTGAAAGATTTATCTAATTAATTCACGTAAGTTGTGTGATTTCTGCAGTATGTACCTGACGAGATGCAGCGAAATATGCCAGGCAATAAATCGTGCAATCTATTGTTTGTGTCTTCGTTATTAAAAGAAGAATAAAACTAAAAAGAATACTAAATGTATATGTCCTTATTCATTATTCTTTTCTTTTTTTCATCTTTCCATTCTTCTCATTCCGGTTTTATGCCTTAAACATCACAGTGGCTCAGAAAGAACAGTAATGCCTAACATGGTTCTTGGAAGAAGAGGCAAGTGTCTAACAACACAAAGGTAGGCACAGGGCATTATAAAAACCTCACGGGCACGAACATGCACGAGGCATGGAAACGGGAAGGGGACCGAGAGTTTTTTCGGGCGGGCCGCGGTGTGAGCAAATGTCCTGCTACTTGAGATTTGTTTACCAGGAGAAGATTCTCGACAGAGTGCATAGGTCCTCTATGAGCGTAAGGTTGCTCTGCCCATTGGTTCATGGACCTCTAAACCCCTGTACTGTTACACCTGGGTTGCCGCAGGAATCTGCCATGTCCTCAGTGCTCTTTAATGCCTACACCGGAAAATCGCAGCTATTGAGACACCAGGTGTGGGTAGAATCTTGACATTTGAAGATGATGTGCTGGTGTACAGACAGGGAAAAGACAGGGCCAGTGTGGTGGAAGACTTACAAGTGGCAGTAAACAGGGTGGCAGGGTGGTGCATGATCGTAGGGGCCGTTATAAAGCCAGATAAGACATCGGTTATGTGGTACTCCCATGATAACCGGATTGTCAAGGCATATGTCCCAGGTATTATACTATTATATTGAATGGATGTCCTCTTAGTAGAGAGAGAGTAAATTGAAGTATTTGGGTATCTTCTTCTTCTGCATTCATCCGGAGAGTTTTTTCGGACGTGATTGCGTTGTGCCTGTTTACAGCAGAGCTGCGTTCTTGCGCCGTTAGGCCGACACATCCAACTTCTGCGGGCATTTGTTGACCGGGTTAACCTTTCCGGGGAAAGTACTTGGGTATCACCTTTGACAGGTGTTTGTCTTTTAAGGATCATGTGGAGACTGGTGGTGAAGGCTGGTAGGGGACTCAATGCATTGAGGGCGATGGCAGCAACCGGGGTAGAGCAGAGGATGCTTTACATGCTCTTTCAACAGTTAATAATTTCTGTCACAGAGTATGGTTTGGGGCTGCTGACAGTATCAAAGAGCCAGCTTGAAAGGTTGGAGCGCATACATAATGCTGCCATGCGGGTAATCCTGGGTTGCACAAAGAACACACCAATTATATGCATGAGGCATATCCTGGCGCTACCAACAATGACGGATTAGGATAGGGTCCTTCGGGCCAAATGGTACCGGAGAGTTGCTGCAGATAGGGATCACCCCCTGTATGAAGCCATGGATATGATCAGGAGTCATAGACTAAGCCGAGGCAGGTCCTGGAAGGCACAGACAGAACTGTTTATACCTCAGGTGTGTAATCTGGAGACCATCAATCGTGAAAAAGAGTGGGTTGAAGTTCTGAAAGACATGACAAACAGGCACAATGTAATAGTAACATTGGGTCGTGAGTGCAGAGAATGGGCAGTGAGTTTAAAAGTGCAATAATTGATCCAGAGTAATACACATAAAGGTGACATAGTCATCTACACCGATGGGTCAGCGGTGAGAAACAGACGTAGAGGGGTTTTATTGCAAAGGCTAATGGGAGAGTCTTGAAAAAGGAGAGTCTGGCAAATGAGACTACGACCTCCAGCATGAGAATGGAGGTGGAAGCAGTAACAGCGGCATTCCGTTGGTTAGAGGGGACTACTGCAACATCTCATCTCATCATGTTCCTCTTGTACCTTGCGGTGTCGAGGTGAAGTATAAACTTCGTGAGAGTGCCTGATTATGGGCTTCATATATCGACATTCCCATGGATTCTGCTATTCCCTCCGTCCAACGTTTACGTGGTCGGCCTCTTCCTCTGTTTCCATCTGGTCTGTACATCATTGCTTGTTGTGGTATGCTGTTGACTGTAACTTACTTACTACTTGCATGGCCAAACCATTTGACTTGCTGCTTTCTAATAAAATCTAGTGCTGCTTTAACCCCCAATTTAGTCCTGATTTCTTCATTTCTGATCTTATCTCTTCTTGATACGTTGAGTATTATTCTTCTCAGGAACCTCATTTCTGTTGTTGTGATTTTTCTTTTCTCTTTTTCTGTCATTGTCCAGGTTTGGCATTGGTAGCACAGAGTTGGTAGGAAGATTGTGTTGTAAAGTGCTTTCTTAGTAGTTATTAATACATGTTTGTTCTTTAGTATTGGTGCCATTTGTCCAATGAGTTGATTTGCCTTATTGCACATATTTTCGATCTCGTCTTCTGATCTGCCATTTGATGATATTATACTTCCTAGGTACTTGAAACTCTTTACTTGCTTCGAGGGATGTTCGTGTAGGTGAATTGTTGTTGTTTGTTCTTCGTTAGTTATAGTCATTACCTCTGTTTTGCTTGTGCTAATTTTCATGTTATGTTCCCTACACATTTCGTTTAGACTATTCATGTGGTCTTGTAATTCAGCTTCTGATTGTGCTATTAGTGCTTGGTCATCCGCAAACAGGACTACTGCAACACACATTGTATTCATTTCGGATTCAAGAAGTATGCTTAGGAAGGTGGAGAAAGGAATGTTTCGTGTGGAGTGGCTATCGTCGCTTCAGAGGTCACAGATTGTGAGAATTGGATGGATATTTTGCCCTGGCCATGCGGGGGTGCGGGGGAATGAACAGGCTGATAGGCTGGCAGGAGAATGCACCTCTTGGTGGTAGATTACCGTTGGACAAGGGGGAGGTGGTCGTACGTTTGTGGGACCAGGTGGAGAAGGCGTGGGGGGGGGGCAGACTGAGAACCAGTATGTGAAAATAATGAGTAAACGGGGGATCGGCAGGGGTTCTGGAAGAATCTCAAAACTGAGAGGGAAGGCCAGGAGAACTTTCAATCAGATAGCGGTGGGAACGATAAGTAGTATGACTATTCGCTGGCTGTTGAACAAGGGGACGGAACGCAAATGGGAATGTCCTGAGTGCCGCGATGTCGGTTCTTAGCTCAACTCAACTCAACTGATAACAATAACAGAAATGGAAAGCAGACGACGCAGTGTAGTTAAAGAGACAAGCAATGGAACATTGAGACAACTTTGCCACAACTGAGAATCGCCCATATTCTTTAATTAATGCATATACTTTCGTATGTAATTTCTTCTTACTATCGGAGGAATGTTTATACGGAAATTGCGATTGTTTTTAACAGTTTAATTGATTTCTGGAAAAGAATATTCTCCTTTGTAAATGTATATGTAGATGAGGTGGGAAGGGGGAATTCAATTTCTTTTGTTTAACCACTGTTGAAATCGATACAAAAATACGTAAGAAGTCCCCGCAAGATAAGCAGAGCGCCGATTATCTTTTAATAATCACAAAATGACATCATGATCCACGACGGCAGCATTCGTGGTGTTTAAGTGAAACATGTTCAGCCTGCAATTCCCCCAGACTGTCTCCAGATCAAGATCTCGCAGTAGTCACGTGTGATCGGAAATTTCCTTGCAATTTCAACATGGCGGAAGCAGGGAACTTGACACTGCAGACTAACATAAACAGACACTATTTAGGCTTCCTCCAGGGATAACCCTCCATCGTTATGTTGTAGTCGCTGGTGATAAATATGAGTACCATTAGTAGTAGGTCTTGATTGCTGCGAAAATGTCTTCAGACGCAAATATCGAGAAGGCTATTCGCGATGCAACAAAAACTTGCACCACCAATCAGTCAATGATTGACCTCACTTCCAAACATTTGGAGGAGTTGCGAACGCAGTGTTCGTCAACAGAGAAGATCACACAGATAGAGATCAAGGAAGCAGAGGTAGGTCTTAGACTCTAACACCCGAGGGCACCCATATATTCGTTTACAGTACAGATTCAGAGATTGATTTCATTACTAAACTAAAATACTGCATCATATCATATGATAAATTATAATGACCGAAAAAATCAAATTGCTGATTTAGTGATTACTTATTTATTTTATATTTATAACATTTTGATTTTTGGTCATTTTCAAAATGTTATTTGTTAGTATTAGTTTCATTTTCATAAATAAATAAACGACTAATATCTTAGTGCTTTATAACAACGTTATGTATAATTCAATATATAGTATATTGATATTCTGTGCCTATATGTGACAAACAGTGAACACTATATAAATATAGGATTATAGGTAAAGGATAAGGTAAACAAAATCAGCAAAATAATAATATTTTATTTATTATTTATTATAATATATCATTATGACTATGATTATTGTGTATTTAAATGTTGTAATTTTTACCGTTTTACTACTACCTTGTTTACTTTGATATTTACTTTAGCATTAATTATTGAGCTAAAGGAATTGACCTGTCAGTCAGGTTATTTATTCAATGAACAGACTTTCATGAATTTTAATGAACATATCACTTCATCATAAATTGACTTTGTGGTTGCCCATAAAGTTTCTCTTGGTATTTTAATTATGTGGAGCTGTTTACTTGATTTCCACAAGACAAATTAATATTTTTATGTATGTCTTCAATATTATTATCTTTAAGCTTCATCAGTAGGAAAATACTAGGCAAGAGAAGCAAAGAAGACAGAGAAAAGATGTATGTGGAACACTTAAGAGCTACTCAAGAAATAATAATATAAGCAGTATTTCTCTTCTTCTTTTTCTACCTTTTATCCCACAGTGGAACATAGGGGCACTCAGCAAATTCTCGCCCAACCTACCTGTCCTTTGATATCTTTTGTAGCACCCTCCATGTCTTCCCCAAATAATTCAACTCTTAATTTACTCCTGCCAGAGTAACTAACAGTGATTGCCTGGAAGAGGCTAATGAAAATAAAGAATTATATACAGCTACAAGAAAGAGACAATCAGCATTCTTTTTTCTTGTAATTAGAAGAGAGGCATTGGAAAGTATCGTGATGACTGGAAAGATCAGTGGGAACAGGTAGAGGTAGGCTTAGAAAAATTATGCTGAATGGACGGAGACAGTGGCATGGCAGTATATCAACAGAGTTGATTTAGAACACCAATGACCGAGATCTGTGGAGAGACATGAACTCCTGTTCCAGTTAGCAGGGCACATGATGATGATAACTCTTCTCTTCTACCTGTGTTTAGAAGCTTTTGCAGAGGTCAGCATGGCTGAATGGATAAGAACACATGCTCCTAAACATCCGGTGTGCTATTGCTGAGGTAAGGGGTTCAACCCATATACAGGACAGTTGGACTAAAATGTTGACATCGTGTCCTTGACTTGGGGACGTAAATTACAAGTACCTTTGAAGTCAGAATGGGTTAGCCTGATGGCGGGGGACACTGTTAATAGGGAAAGCTAATCCACACGCACAATTCAGTCCAGAAATACTAGAAGTAGTATGTATGGACTACACTTGCATTCAAAGCAAGCAAGGCCACCTTCCTTCCCCTGCCCTGCCCCCCCCCCCCCCCCCCCAAAGAAAAAGAAGAACCTTTAGCCTGCTCCATTCCATCTTGTTTAGCATAATTAGTTAGTTAGTCAACAGATCATCCTCATTGCACATCAAACCATTCAGTCAGTGCTCAGACCCGTCCTTAAGTAAATCCCGTAATGACACCAGTTCTGTGTTGGTTTATTATTCTTCTTTGGCTTCCTGCATAATAATAAGGAACATTAACTTCATAAAAATATAATAGGAGTGGAGAGTCATTGTCGTTAGTCTCTATGCCAGATCAAGTACCTGATGAAGAAGAACCCTAGAACAGTCGAGTGCATCTATTCTGTGATGTCCTGGTTATATTGATAATTTTATTTGGGCCATAAAGCAGTAGAAAATTCTAAACAATATATTCCCTTAGTGAATTTAAACTCAGAAGCCACAGACAATAAGCTACATGATTTATTGTCTGACTTATTTTACTCCATCTCGTCAGGTGCATACTGAAGAATTATGTATCATAATAAGTTAATAAATGTATTATTATTTGGCTGAAATACTTAAAACACATGGTCACTGATATTATTCGAGCATTAACGCTCCATATTCGAACAATATCAGTGTCTAATTACATTTGAACAATATCAGCGACTGTGTAGTATTTCAGCCAAAGTATGATTCATTTAATAACTTCATATGATATATAACTGCAGTATTAACCTGATGAGATGCAGCGAAATGGCCAGGCAATAAATTGTACAATCTGTTGTTTGTGGCTTCTGTTTTAAACACTGGAGAATTCTTCTGCCTGTGTATTTTCTATACAAATAAAATGTCTATCTTGTTCAGTCTTCCTGCTCATTGTGTTCATCTCATCTCGTCTTGTTCCTCTTGTACCTTGTAGTGTTGATGTGAAGCATAACCAGCGGGATAGTGCCCGTTTATGGGCTTCATAGATAGAGATTCCCATGGATTCTGTTATTCCCTGTATCCATTGTATACATGGTCGGCCTTTTCTTCTGGTTCAGTTTAGTCTGTTTGGCTCAGTTTAATTACCCTTCATTCTTTTTCTTTGAGCAAAAGGAAAAATCCTCTACCGGCTTGCTAGGCTAGTAGCAGGTTAAGGACAGGAAAATGTGACCGAGGGGAGTCTTCCCTTTTGGTCCATGACCTCGCCTTAATGGTTTCCTGTTCCGTACTGTGGCAAGGGGAGTCTTTCCTTTTGGTCCATGACCTCGCCTTAATGGTTTCCTGTTCCGTACTGTGGCAAGGTGAGGTTGACTTGTGTAGTCTGCAGGTCATCAACAGACTACTCATTTTCTTTTTTAACCCACCCTGAGAGAGACTAAGTGATCCTAATCCTACTGGCTGCAGGGCCAGATGTAGTCCACCCACACCTTCTAGATCTCATTGTTTTGAGGTGTTAATAGTGTGCTCCCTTTTCTTGCTGGTTATTTTTATTGAAATTTCTTCCTATAAAGCTTACTTTGCAAATTGTGTCTGTAGTTCATTTGTTTCCTTCTTGTTAATTTGGGTGACATCTTTGAAGATTTTCTTGTGAGTCAAGACTTTGAACTGCATACTAATATTATGGAGTGCATATGGGAGTATCCTGAGTGCAGTGATGTCGTTTCTTAGCTCAACTCAACTGAACTCAACTTAATATTTTCTTATTTCTGATTAGTTTATTTAACATTTTTGTCCATCTATTTTAGATCTATTCTAGTTTTTCTGTTGATTCCTATACACACGGAAAATAAAATCAGTGCTTTGTCTAAGCTTACATTTTCTGAAAGTATAAGAGAAGAATAATGTGGGAATTACATGGAAGGAGCTGCATGGCATAGTGAAAGACAGGACAGCTTGGATTGAGTTGCTCCAATGGAGGGTAAAGGGTTGTAGAAGAGGAGGAATACAGATGTTTTACTTCTAAGCCACTCTAAATTTGAAAAAAAAAAAACAAAAACAAAAAAGAAGATTGACTAAGAACGTGCCAAGTGAAATTAAACAAAATTGCAATGATCTCAAGTCAGGTGAACCTGGCAGTTTTACATGTACGCATATAAGTATACATTTGGGTTAATGTATGAAGTTGTGTACACATATCTGTGCTGATTGTTTCTCTGCAGGATCTATAAATACCTATTTTTACATTATCATATCCTGCTGCAGATGTGGTCTCTCTTATCTAGTACATACAGCATTTATAGTAGAGTTCGTAAAGTTCCTGTGACAGTATTTACTGACATCCTTTCCACTCTTCTTCAGGTGCCAGATCTGGAGATGTCATTGGCAATCATGGCCCTTTAATCCTGTCTGCAAGGGTAGACAATTATAGGGCTAGACATTTTTACCCTGCACCTGAAATTTACCTCAAATTCAGTTCCTGGATTGGTTTTAGTTTTGTCAGAAATGTTAATATAAGCCGGGGTAGACAAAAATAAAAATAATTAAGGAACTCATTTTGAACATTTTGGTGCTAGGTAAAAATGTCCAGCCCTGTAATTGTCTTCTGCCTCCCTGTGATCTGATAGTTTATTGGAGTTTTATGTTGCTTATATTATTATTTTTGTTGCCCAGGTGTTTAAACTTTTTCTAACTGCTTCTTTTACCCCATAGTTTTCAATATAATGACTGATTTCTATGTTACACATTTTTTGTTGGTATACCCAATATACTATGCACTACAACATCTGCTAAAATCAAATGCGCTATCTCGTAACACCAAGATCACAATATACAAAACACTGATTTGACCAGTTGTGCTGTATGGCTCTGAAACCTTGAGTACAACTAAAGGAGACGAAGCCTTGTTACAAACCTTTGAGAACAAAGTCTTAAGACGCATCTTTGGGCCCATTAGGGATACACAAAGTGGAGAGTGGAAAAGAAGAAGCAACAAAGACATTTATGATCTGTTTAAGTCCCCACTAATCACTGGTATCATGAAGGCTAATAGACTGCAATGGCTGGGGCATATAGAAAGAATGGAAGATAATAGGGAAACAAAACTCGCTTACACTCAGGAAATAAATGACCGTAGACCCCGAGGTAGACCAAGAAGACGGTGGAGAGATAATATACATACAGACCTACAAGCACTTGGAATCAGCGACTGGCAAGAGAAGGTCAACCAGAGAGACGAATGGAGACGGCTTGTATCTGCAGCAAAGAACCTCAACGGCTCGGAATGCTGAAGAAGAAGAAGATACCCAATAAATCATGTCTTTTTCTTATGGTTTTGATGTGTGATGTAGTAACACATGCAGCAACACATGCAGCTGTCAACACTTCAGCACTTGTTTTATTTCTGTCCACTATATTCTCAATATCCTCAAAATCTACAGCTCCAGTTTTGTCACCTTTTTATTTCGTAATGTTCTTTCTATAACATATTCTATCTTGCCATTATTGAGGCATTTAATGTCCTGTTAAGGCAAGTGCAGTTACATATAAAATCTTAATTATCTATAAGAGCACGTGTTCTTAAACTTCCAGTGTGCTGATGCCGAAGTAGTGGGTTCAACCCCCTTTACTGGTCAGTTGGACTAAAATGTTGACTTCTCATCCTTGAATGCGGGATGTAAATTACAAGTACTTCAGAAGTCAAGAGTGAGTTCACTTGATGACAAGGGGCGATGGTAATAGGGAAAGCTAATTCACCTGCAAAAATCAATCTAGAGCACTAGAAGTAGTAGCACTTGTGCGGACTACACTTGAGTTCAAAATGAGCGACTGCCCACACACAAAAAACACTTTAAAAAATGCTGTAAACAGATTTGAAAAATAAAATTAATAATATACAACCAGTATGTTTAAAGGGTTTAAAAGGACCGACTTCACCCCCACAGTATGTTTTTAATTAAACTTAATTGTTTTCTCTATTTCAACACGTTCTATTTGCATTTTTTCACTTTAAAATATTTCTATTTTTTCCAGAGTAAGCTTATTCGTCTGGTGGGAAACCAGCTGGTGGCGAAGCAAAAACTCAATGTGGACGTTATGCCTGATTTTCTGAAAGACTATCCCAAGCTTGAGCTTTGGCTGAAAATTGTAGGCATTCCAGAGGATGCGATCAAGGTCACTAGTATTTTAAAAACCTGTCTATGTATTCACACTGGTTGGTTGATAAATTCTCTGAAAGACAAGAATCCAATGCATTTCCGTTCAGTTCTCTTGAGCCCTAAGAAAAAACTTGCATCGCTCGGAGTGAGGCTGGTGTAGTAACTTCCTCCGAACCCGATACTGAAGTATCGTAACAGGGGGGGGCTGTTTTGCGGAGCTCTCCTTTCCCTCTCCACTGTGCAATCTAGAGTTTTCTTTTTTGCAACCGACAGAAAAACTCCACACCTTACCGATGGAGGAGCAGCTGGCCGAATGGTTATAATGCCGGATTTTCCTTCGGGAGACCCGGGTTCGAATCCTCAGTAAGGTGTGGAGTTTTTTCTGGCAGGGGAGAGGGGGGGAGAAGAGACTCTAACCTGCACATTTGTGGCGACTGCACTAGCCAGGCGGCCTTAATTCCTCAGGCTCAAGACCCCCCTGCCATACACTGCAAGGTACTATATTGGCAGTAAATGACAGATGTCATGATTCAGCACAGATTGGATGGTAATATTTCCACCACATGTATTGGGGTATTTCATTGTCAAAGGCATCAGCCAGATGCCCAGTGGGAGTTTATTAAGTAAAATAACCCATATTTTGTTATGAATAACTCAGGTGATTTATCAAGAGCAAAAGATTCTTCTTCTTTTCCTCTCTATTCCCCTAATGGGGCATATCCTTCCCATATTGTTTATTTTGTGTTTCAACTTCTCTTCTTCATGAGTTTTTAGGTCTTCCTCATTTCTTTTGTCCTTTTTGTTCGAGACCAAGTCAATTCTTCTTCTTCGTTCATCCGGAGTTTTTTTTCGGATGTGATTGCGTTGTGCCTGTTTACAGCAGAGCTGCGTTCTTGCGCCGTTAGGCCGACACATCCGACTTCTGCGGGAAGTCAATTCTACTTATACTATTCGTGGGTTTTCTCTATATATGGCCTATCCAACGCCAGCATCTTTTCTTCACCTCTTAGTTGATTGGTATTTGTCTAGTTCTCCCCATAAGCTCCACTTTGGTGATTTTATCATAACATTTTTAAAGCTCCTAAGAAAACTGCAAGTGAAAAATTTTGAGAACTTTAAAGAAATTCAAAACAGTGTTTTCCCGTAGTGAATTTGAATAATGAAGACACAAACAATAGATTGCACGATTTATTGCCTGGCATATTTCGCTGCATCTCAGGTACATACTGCAGAAATCACACAACTTACGTGAATTAACTAGATAAATCCTTCAAGTTGAAATATACACATATTTGCACAGTAATGTCACTTATCTACCACGGTAATTTTAAGCTGACTAACATGTCTTTCTGTTTGCACAATTCTGGCTTGCGTTGATAGATCATAATTGCTTCTGCAAATTTTAACAAGCGAGTATTTTGTGTGTTAAACAACACGTGAAAGGCAGTGTTTCTGTCCACCACATGGCCACTGGTGACGATGTGCCTACCAATTGAAGACGCCGGGAGCTTCCGGTGTGTCGGCCCCACGAAGCTAGCATCTCCTGTGTGTTGTATCTTGTTGACCCATTGAGGTATGTGTTCTAACACCCGTTTGTTAAGCTGTCTCTCAGTTCTACCAATGTAAACGGCCTGGCATCTACATGTGAATTGGTAAATACAATTGTTTGTGGCGTACAGAGGAACAGGCTCTTTGACTGCTGGTGTAGGAATCGGTACGGTTTTAAATCTAATGACTGGAGTTGCCGCACAGAATGTTCGGCCTACAGCTGTAGTAAGCCGGTCTTGTAGACGTTGCATTACGTCATCCCCTCGAAAGGTTAGCTGGATGAATACCTTGAGTTTAGGGACTGTAGTTACGTCTGCTTTGGGTTTGGGCTTTTGGCAGTGGCGCTTTATAAATCTTGTGGAGTACCCATTCAGGTTTAAGACATTCTTCAGAGTTTCAAATTCCTCTGTCAGTGTGTCCTGGGTGCATATCTTTCTAGCACGGTCAAACAAGGTCCGTACTAAGCCCCGTTTGTACTGGACAGGTGTGAAGCTCTGAAAATTTAGGTATTGGCCAGTCCATGTTCCTTTGCGATACACCGATCTTTGAAATTGTGCCGTCTGCTCTACGTCTCATTAGAATATCTAGGAACGGCAACGCTTCGTTGTGTTCGTGTTCCATAGATAGAGAGATGTTTTTATGCGTCTTGTTCATTGTGGCCTGAAACGATGTTGCTTGTAGCTCGTCTGTAGGTGATAATTAGTATATCGTCCACATAACGTCGGTAAAAGGCCAAGTTGTTGATGTCTGAGGATCTCTTTTCTTCTAAATGTGCCATGAAGATGTCCGCTAGAATAGGACCAAGAGGACTCCCCATGGCCACTCCGTCAATTTGGCGGTATGACTTAGTTAGAAAATTGAATTGTATGTTGGCGGTACAAAGTAGTAGTAGCCTCTCCAGAATAGGTGTTGGTATGCCTAATTTTAGTTGTTTGTCTTCAATGCGTTCCCTTATTATTTGCACTGTCTCCTCCAATGGAACGTTAGTGATATTTGTTAGTTAGTGATTATTGGATACTATGGACATAAATAACAAACACATGGCATCCATGGATATAGCCTCCCTATTCACTAACGTTCCATTGGAGGAGACAGTGCAAATAATAAGGGAACACATTGAAGACAAACAACTAAAATTAGGCATACCAACACCTATTCTGGAGAGGCTACTACTACTTTGTACCGCCAACATACAATTCAATTTTCTAACTAAGTCATACCGCCAAATTGACGGAGTGGCCATTGGGAGTCCTCTTGGTCCTATTCTAGCGGACATCTTCATGGCACATTTAGAAGAAAAGAGATCCTCAGACATGAACAACTTGACCTTTTACCGACGTTATGTGGACGATATACTAATTATCACCACAGACGAGCTACAAGCAACATCGTTTCAGGCCACAATGAACAAGACGCATAAAAACATCTCTCTATCTATGGAACACGAACACAACGAAGCGTTGCCGTTCCTAGATATTCTAATGAGACATAGAGCAGACGGCACAATTCAAAGATCGGTGTATCGCAAAGGAACATGGACTGGCCAATACCTAAATTTTCAGAGCTTCACACCTGTCCAGTACAAACGGGGCTTAGTACGGACCTTGTTTGACCGTGCTAGAAAGATATGCACCCAGGACACACTGACAGAGGAATTTGAAACTCTGAAGAATGTCTTAAACCTGAATGGGTACTCCACAAGATTTATAAAGTGCCACTGCCAACAGCCCAAACCCAAAGCAGACGTAACTACAGTCCCTAAACTCAAGGTATTCATCCAGCTAACCTTTCGAGGGGATGACGTAATGCAACGTCTACAAGACCGGCTTACTACAGCTGTAGGCCGAACATTCTGTGCGGCAACTCCAGTCATTAGATTTAAAACCGTACCGATTCCTACACCAGCAGTCAAAGAGCCTGTTCCTCTGTACGCCACAAACAATTGTATTTACCAATTCACATGTAGATGCCAGGCCGTTTACATTGGTAGAACTGAGAGACAGCTTAACAAACGGGTGTTAGAACACATACCTCAATGGGTCAGCAAGATACAACACACAGGAGATGCTAGCCTCGTGGGGCCGACACACCGGAAGCTCCCGGCGTCTTCAATTGGTAGGCACATCGTCGCCAGTGGCCATGTGGTGGACAGAAACACTGCCTTTCGCGTGTTGTTTAACACACAAAATACTCGCTTGTTAAAATTTGCAGAAGCAATTATGATCTATCAACGCAAGCCAGAATTGTGCAAACAGAAAGACATGTTAGTCAGCTTAAAATTACCGTGGTAGATAAGTGACATTACTGTGCGAATATGTGTATATTTCAACTTGAAGGATTTATCTAGTTAATTCACGTAAGTTGTGTGATTTCTGCAGTATGTACCTGACGAGATGCAGCGAAATATGCCAGGCAATAAATCGTGCAATCTATTGTTTGTGTCTTCGTTATTCAAACTTTAAAGAATATAATGTATAAGACTGAGAGTTGGGGAAAACATAACCAATGGATAAATACAAAAAATAAAGGACACCATCTTCATGTCATATGACTTGCTGAGACTTGTGCTAGAACCATAATGTCTGCACCTAATATCTCTAGAGATGAGTTGTGCTCAGTATCACACTGGCTATTTTACCCCCCAGAACATAATTATGGCACCCATTTAATGAAGCTGTGCCACTCCTAAAGCCATGTTATGAAAAACCCACCTTCGTAATGGAGATTTGAACACAGGAGTTCTGGGCCCAGAGGTTAGTACACTATTCACTGTACTACTTACAGATGATCATGTGTCATTCCTGATGGCGCAGTTGTTCATGCTTCTCCACACATCTCGGTTCTTGTTGTTGTGGATCAATTCTGTTGATTATTTCTCCAGGACACCGTTCAGTCCATCCAGCATAATTTTTCTGTTTAGCCCTGCCTCTTTTGCCGCTGATCTTGCCAGTAATCGTGATGTTTTCCAGTGTCTTTCTCCTCATTACATGATCAAAGAACACTGTCTCATTCTTATAAACAGTGGTCATGTAATGGCTCAAAGAACACTGTCTGTTTCTTATAAAGTGTTCGTTGATCATGTAATGCAGTGTTTCCCAACGTGGGGCCCACGCCCCACAGGGGGGCAATTCAACTGTTAAGGGGGGCAATTCAACTGTTAAGGGGGGCAATTCGAAAATGGAAGAAATTGACTGAATATAACAAAACGGGGAGACTTTAGACTGAAGTTAACTAAATTGGAACCTGACATAAGATCTCTTTGCAGCAAGCATCAAGCGCAAGGATCTCACTAAATTTAAATAATAAATAATTACTAATAATTAAAATAATATAGAAAAATCTTTCATTAAAATTATTTTGTACTTGAATTTCAGTTCTCCATTATATGTTTTGAAAATTTACTTAATGTGTTTGCTCAATAATTACCTAGTGATTTCTTCCTAAAACCTATCATTCAAGTTTCTTTAGTGAACATTTCAATTTTTGAATATTAAAAATAATGTATATGTTGAGGGGGGGGGGGGGGGGGGGGGGGGGGGGGGGGGGGGGGCAATATGAATTTTAGAAAGGCTTAAGTGGGGCATGGCACAAAAAAGGTTGGGAAACACTGATGTAATGGATCAAAGAACATTGTCTTATTCTTATAAGTGTTCATTGGTCATGTAATGGATCGAAGAACACTGCCTCATTCTTATAAAGTATTTGTTGGTCATGTAATGGATCGAAGAACACCGCCTCATTCTTATAAAGTGTTTGGTCATGTAATGGATCAAAGAACATTGTCTCATTCTTGTAAGTGTTCGTTCGTCATTTAATGGATTGAAGAACACTGCCTCATTCTTATAAAGTGTTTGTTGGTCATGTAATGGATCAAAGAACACTGTCTGTTTCTTATAAAGTGTTCGTTGATCATGTAATGGATCAAAGAACATTGTCTCATTCTTATAAGTGTTCGTTGGTCATGTAATGGATCGAAGAACACTGCCTCATTCTTATAAAGTGTTTGTTGGTCATGTAATGGATTGAAGAACACTGTCTCATTCTTATAAAGTATTTGTTGGTCATGTAATGGATTAAAGAACATTGTCTCATTCTTAGAGTGTTCGTTGGATGTAATGGATCAAAGAACACTGTCTCCTTATAAAAAATGTTCTGTGGTTATGTAATGAGAAGAGAGGCATTGGAAAGCATTATGATGACTTCAGCATCAAAATCAATATTGTAGGCAATAGTATTCGTTCTTAAAGAACAATAAAATCAGTAATAGGAACAGGCTTTTATCTCTTGGTTACACCTTGTTTTTCTGCCTTTCATCTCCTAATGGAGCATGTGCTCTCATCCAACGCCCGCCAGTCCCTTTGTAGACTTGTTCACTTTTCCAGCTGTGGAGTCTCTGTGGCGAAGTGGTTACACCACCTGCCTCTCATGGGTTTACATGATTTCGTAATATTAGTTAATCTAATAGATCATCCTTATTGCACATCGAACCATTCAGTCCATAAGTGCTCGGATCCCCTCCTCAGTAAATCCCACAGCGTATGGCTTCCTGCATAGTGTTCATGTTTGGCCACACCTCTTTTTAACTTTCTGTTCTCGCAGTCTGGCCATGGTTGTAGATTCACAGTCATCACTTGCTTCTTACAAAAGTCTTACTTATCGTAGAGCATTCAGTATATCAGCCTGGTCCATGGCTCATCCGCCCTCTGCAGTAGCCTTACCCACATGAACTCCGTAGCTCCAGCGATGACCCTCAGGAGTCTCAGAAAACATGCACCCGTGAACCGAAGGACGCGGCCCAGAATCGAACCCAGAACCCTCGGAACCTGAGTCAGATGGCTTGACCACTTCACCACGGAGACTCCCTATGTTGTAGGTACATGGTGCTATCCTCATATGTTTAGACCAGTCGGCACTCAATGAGTGTGATAAGTTCCATGCCGGCCGCCTTTGATTCCCAATAAATGTCCTGGTGCTCATTTAAGGCTGGGTCAACCTGGGAGACTAGGTGCTGAAAAAGAACCCTGAATGAATGGGGATTTGAACCCACGATCACAAAACTGAAGTCCAGCTGGCGAGCCAATGTTCATGTTCAGATGTAGTTTGTCATATTTTCAACACATGTTTTGGGTTCTGTTTGAATATAAAGTGCATGAGTTTATTCTCCAGTATTTTTCTACAGAAATAAATGATGTGCTGTCAGCAAATTACAAACAAGTTCTAAAATAGGAGCCCGCTATGGGTCTGAGATGTGTTAGGACCTTCATATTTTGTAGGCCTGAATGCACGGAGGTGTCCAGCATTTCCCTCCTGTCGTGATGAGGAGCCTATATATTGAACCCCTGTCCGAGCACACTGAAGGCGTTATCAGCGCCACTTCCTAACCATCCCACCAACGTGCCCATGTCAGCATATTATTGTAAGGTCATTAATAAAATAAGTTAAAGAGATTATGTATTGTTCAACTGTTGATGTGAATTTTAGGAAATCTTGGATGAGGGTCTTATGTTCTCTGATTTGCTGCACATGGAGGAGGATAAGCTGACAGCCTATTTGAGGCGGTTGGATTGCTCTGAACTGGAGGTCAAAACTTTACTCACTGCCTTCAAGAATCTCAAAGTTTGCACAGGTAGTAAAGACAGCAGTTCTGTGTACTTTTCTGCTGTTTTTATTCTCATAGTTTTTTTTGTGCTCTTATTTATTCCGAAGCTGCAGATTTCTCTACTTTGATAGCCCAGTGACATTCTTATTAGGTGCAGGTTGTCTGTAGCTGTTCCAAGGACACTTTTCTGTTAAAGAATTTGGTTTCTTCTTCTTAATTTGCCTTTTATCTATCAGTAGAACATTTCCCCTGTGTGTTTTTTTAGGTCCCCCTCAATTTTTTTTTGCCCTATAGGTTCCAAAGAAAGAAGTTTATGTCGATGTTCACCCTTTCCAGTGCCAGTATCTTATCGTCATCTCTTAATTCACTGGGATTTGTTTTGATCACTCAATGAGCTCAAAATTGGTGATTCTGTTGTGCCATTTTTCACTTCTATTTTGCGCAGACACTTGTTAATACATTTGTGTAGTTTATTAGTAATTGTTTTAGTAATTCTGCTTTTCTGATCTATGCAGCAGTACTGATTTTATTTTAAAGATTTTTAGTTCGATTCTAGATATAATTAATATCTCTGTCTGTTCCCCTAACTTTGTCTACATTGCTACCCAAACATGTGCTTGATTCCATCTCTTGAAGTGAGGTTTCAAAAAGGAAACTCAGGTTATTATTTAAGCTTGATTTATTCTCATTATTTGGTCCTATATAAACTTTATCCAGTTTGTTTACACATGTCAAGATTTCTATATTTCATGTCCATTTACATTGCCTTACTTAAGTTTGGGATCCCAAAGTGTCATATCAATTTCCATAGATTCCATATCAGTGTTGTGAAAGGTTTTTGTCATAGTTCACAAATCCAATATACAGTGGCAAATTCATGTTAATGCTTTGCTCTATTGTTGTGCACAATGTAGCTGCCTGGTTATTACAGGCACTGTTTGGTCAAATGACTGTCTGTTCATCCCTTAATTGTTTATCAGTGGCATATCTTAACCTCTCCAGAATGATCCCGCTTAACATTTTTCCAGGAACTAACAAATTTTTACACACCTGCATGTCTCCTTTCTTTGGAAACTTCACCAGATATTCTTCTCTGAAGTCTCTTTATATTTCTTCAGTCTCCCAGACTGCTAAATAATTTGTTCGTTAATTCATGTTTTAATAGCTTCTGTTGTGATACCATCTGGAACAGCAACTTTCCCATCCTTCAGAAGTATAATAGCTTAAAACAAATTTCTTCTTTACATAGTTTCTCACAGTTGGTATCCAGCTCCACTTCTTCATGCTGGATATCAGGGGATCTTGTGTGGCTTGTCTTTTCAGAAGTTCCGCAAAGTAGGAACTGTGTCATTAGTTCCTGTGTATTTTTCCATTCACTTTGACTTTAGTAAGTTCTGTTTTTACTATTGTTTAAATCTGCATTTTAATCATTCCTTCTATTTTTTTAAGTGTTATCCATGCTTTATGTTTTCTTTCCTTTTACCAATGACTTCTGTATATGATTCACCCCAGCAGTCTTCTGTACTCACCTCATCTACTAACTGTCGCGGAACGTGTACTTACTAGAGACTGTGGCCTTGAATTGTTCTTTAGTTTCTTGATATCTAGATATCCTTTAGTTTATTGTTTTGCATATTAATGTGAAGTATGTGTCTCTTGAGTTTCAACTTACTGAAATCTATAGAGATAACATGAACATGTTCAAGATTTGGCAGGGCACTTGATGGTGATGATGAACACATTTGATACACTTAATTGAATCATATCATGAATAACAAGCAGCTGACAGGGTAGCCAGTGAAAGATCAAACTGGTTTGAGTTGCAAATGGGAGTAAGACAGCATTGCATTCTCTACTCATGCTTATATATGCAGAAAATGGAATGCGAGAACTTAGATATGCGGATGACAAGGTCCTCCTTTCAAATAGTGCTAAGGGATTAGGAGAGGGCGTATCTGTGAAAATGATCTTATTCTGAACTAAACAAAATGTTTGACAAACAACACTACATGTCAACCAAACATCACAATCAAAGTGGAGAAATTGAACTTATCACCAACTTGAATATCTAGACTCCGTGATCAACAACAAAGGGAAATGTTGTAAAGTGGTCAGATGTAAACTGGTGATAACAGTGCAGATGGTGAGCAGAATTAAGGACCTATGGCACAACACCAGCAAACAAATGAAAGTAAGTAAGGTGGAGAAAGGAATGTTTCATGTGGAATGGCTCACCTCGCTTCACAGGTCACAGATTGTGAGAATTGTATGGAATTTTTGCCCTGGCCATGCAGGAGTGCGGGTTGGGGGTGAACAGACTGATAGGCTGATAGGGAATGCACCTCTTGGTGGTAGATTACCTATGGACAAGGAGGAGGTGGTCGTGTGCCTGTGGGGCCAGGTGGAGAAGGTAGGGGAACAGATTGAGAACCCGTATGTAGAAAGAATAGAGATTGTGGGGGGTCAACAGGGGTTCTGGAAGAATCTCAAAACTGAGAGGGGAGACCAGAACTTTCACTAAGATAAATGTGGGAACGATTAGTAGTATGACACTTCGCTGGCTGTTAACCCATAAGTGCTCCGTTTTCCTCCTAACTCAAACTTGAGTCTGGAGAAACTCAGCTCAATGCACTCAGCACTCAGCAAACTCAGCTCAATCAGTAAGATAAATGTGGGAACGATTAGTAGTATGACACTTCACTGGCTTTTGAACGAGGGGACGGGGCGTGTTTCGGAATGTCCTGAGTGCAGTGATGTCAGTTCTTAGCTCAGCTGAACTCAACAAATAAAACTATAATTTATCAGAGTATACATCTTCCCTGTATCAACATATGGATGTAAGTCATGGAGCATTTTTGATCACTAAAGAAGGACATTGGGGCTTTTGAACTAAATTTTTATAGAAAATTTCTTAGAATATCATGGACCAAGAAGAAGAAAAATACTGAGATTTTACAAGATCTGAGCATAGAAGAAAACAGGCTCATAAACAGCGTCATATCTTGGAAACTGAAATATGTATACTCAGGTAGTACAACAGTTGTTTAGTGCAAAGTCAGACATTGTTAAGCTTGCAATTTCCAACATTGTACACCTTCAGAATACTGATATTCTTTTGAAACGCCTTGTACATACTTGAATATTTATACACATCTTTTTCCAATTGAAACAAGAAAAACAAATGGAAGGGCAGTCAACAGCAGACCATGATTGGCACTTCACAGACTTGGCATGCCTGCAGGCTGCAGCCGTTGCAGCCACAGCAGCATCACGTTCCACCACCAGCAGTCCAGCTGCAGGTAATTCTCCGAAGCATCAGCAGCGAACAACCACCTCCATCTCATCTGGGATGTCTGTCTCCTCTTTTGACCCATACTCTACGATCAGGTCAGAATCCAGTTTGGAGTGGGCAGGAAGAGGCAAGCCTCCACCCCTGATGTCTAAAAGCATAACTGATATGCCTCCTCCAAGGAGTACTCCATCCTCTCCCACACCCTCCCAGCATACCCACAGCGGTTCCCCACCTTCAAGTCGTTCCAAATCGGTGAGCAGTCCTGCTGTGAAGTACCCTATCACCCCTCCACCTTCGAAAAATACCAAGCTGTTTCCAGAGCCACAGTTGATCACCAAGAGCAAAAGCCACGAGTCTCAGCTGGCAAACAAAGTGGTAGACATTGATCCTGTGAAGTAAGTAACAGTTTGATGACTGTTTACATTAATTCCACAGCCTAATGTTAGCATTACAGTTGGGTCTCAGATTTCATAGGAGATAGATCAAGATAATGAGAATAAACCAAGCAAATGATAACAAACCAAACAAATTATAACCGGATCTCCTTTGGTGAAACCTCATATCATGACGTGGAACCATACACATATTTAGGTTGCAATGTTGACAAAGATTATTGTGGGGTGGGGAAGGGGGGGGGGGGGGGGTGGCAGATTAAAAAATATTAAAGTAAGAATAAAAAATGCAAGACAAGCTTTCATAACACTCGAAAATTTCTGGAAGTCTAAAGAAATTAAATCTAACATCCAACTTAGGATATTTAACTCGAGCATTGAGTCACAATTTGTGGGTGTGACAAATAGACCTACAAAAATGAGATATTTAAGAGCATGCATCTTTCCCATTGCAACGTATGCCTATGAGACCTGGACACTTAATAAACAAGCTGAACAGCGTATAAAAATGCCTTTGAATATAAATGTTATAGACGTTTCTAAGAATATCTTGGATACAGAAAAGAACAAATGCATCCATATGACAAGATCTGAATATTGAAGAAGGTTGTCTGCTAAAGAGGATAAAACAGAAAATTGAAATATTTTGGTAACTTGAAACGTCATGAAAGCTTAGAGAGAATAATAATGCAGGGGTATATGCCCAGGAAGAGAGGAAGAGGAAGGCCATAGAGAAGATGTGTGCAGGATGATGGCAGATAATCTCTAGATGGGTGTATCGGACGCAGGACATCTTGCTTATGACCGAGAGGTTTTCCGGAAGGTTGTTATGGGAGCGAGGTTCTGCAGAGGACATGCTGTTGAATGAATACGCATTGAGTTAGTACTACTGAATGGATCAGAAACATGGCTGCCATATGTTTTGTCAGTTGCCAGATGAACATCACCAACAATGCTATTTGGGTTGCTCAACAAGCTCTCGTATACAACACACTCATAAATTATACTAGACTTCTAGGATAGACGTTACTAGAACAACAACGAAGGAGAAGAAGGTTGTGAATGAACAGGCCAAAATGTTTCTAATACACCTATTATCTAGGTAGAACCTTGCAGTGTCTCCAGAATGAAGTGGCTCATGGTTGTTGTGTGTGTCTCAGGCTTGAAAAATTAAAGTTAGTTGCATATCCTTTACAAGACGTCACAGACAACCCCAGCACTGTTGACTGTTATTTCTTGGCAAGTTTACATTCAGTAGTTTGCTATAGCTTTCTGAACGACCGGCACTCATACCTGCATGAAACCAGCGCAAGGCGGTTTGCTTCCAAATCAAATTGCACCCGTAACTTCATCACCACATCTACTAGGTTCAAATAATATTGGAGACAATATTTTCACAATAACTTTTTCAGAGGGAACTGAATGGTGTGATACTCCTCTCTGATCTCTGGATTATTGATCATATGTCTAGCCTTCACAGTCAAGGATAAAAATGAATGCATACCTGATCTAAGACTTTGGTGATCGTATGAAATGGTGAAACATGATTGCCCACACTTATTGGCTTGGCACATGGTGCGGATGATATGATATAACTTGAAAAAAAGGAAGGTGGGTGCAAGGCATGCAGTGAAGAAATAGAATATTGTCTGAAAGGTGTAAATAAGGTTAAATATTGCATGTCCTCTCAGGACATTGTAATCAACCCCCAACCCTAGTTTTATTTACTAAACAGTTTTGTGTTCAGTAGCTTGCCATTACTTTCTGAACAAGAAGTCAGTGTTAAGTCCAGCTGACTGACCAGTGTGTGGATTGAAGCCGAGCTCACCACTAGCGCACAGGAAGCGCAACTGCATTAAGCCCCGTTGCCATGGTGCCCTCTCAAATAAGGTGTGTCACTGTAAAACAATGTAACTCAGACAATTTTCAGGACAAAAGAAAAAGATTTTATGTGTCTGTTGTTTTTTGTGTGTGCCTTGCCTTGCTTTTTACTAAGGTGTAGTTCATACCCATGCTACTACTTCCAGTGCACTGGACTGATTATTGCGTATGGATTAGCTTTCCCTATTACCAGTGTCCTCGCTATCAGACGAATCCTCTCTTGACTTCAGTGGTACTTGTAATTTACATCCCCAAGTCAAGGACAAGAAGTCAAAATTTTAGTCCAACTGACCGGTGTAGGGGTTGAACTCGTTACCTCGGCATCAGCACACTGGATGTTTAAGAAAGAGCGGTCTTATCCACTCTGCCATGCTGACCTCCCTGTCTGTTACATATGCTGCTATTGTATATGATAATTATTGCTATGTTTTGAACTTGTTAATTATGTCTTTATAGATTAAAACATACACACAGGTAAGAAAACTGAACTATTGTTCTGCATCATTGATAGGAATAACAAGAAATATAAGCCCAGCAGTATCAACATTAGAAGCGGCAGTCACGAGGCTTTGTTCCGACGGCGCCTGTCAACAGATGGCTCTGATAGTGGAAGCCGGGTCCCCTCAGGTCATACTTCACCTGTCATGTCCTCCCCGATTCGCTCCCCGCCTTACAAGCATGATCCAAATGCTGTGCCAACTGATGACCACTCCAAGTACTCCAGTAAGCATGAACTGGGTTAACTTTTCTTATGAGAACATTTAGTAATCTTTTCTTTCTTGTTTTATTGCTGATTTCTTGATTACAAGAACAAATTTGTTGTTTTGCAGTAGCTACTGGATTGAAATGTGCTGCCTAACTAATACTTTGCATGCAGGCTGAAATTGGTGCATCCGTTTGTATAGATTTAGAAGGAATCATCATTACTTAGAAGCTGGAAAGCATGCAGAAACACATTTTCTTTAATATGGTGGTTGAGGATTCATAGCTTTTTCCCTCATTAGGTAATGTGTTTCCACACAAGCACAGTGTGTATTTATATGTGTTACAAGGATGAGTGTGTTGCAGATATGAATTTATGAGGGTAGAAAGAGATGGTGAAAGGAGGAGGAGAAGGTAAGAGAGAAAGAGAACACATGGGAAAGGAGAGTAGAGGAAGGGATGGATAAAATTTGCCTCATTTTATTGAAGTTTATCACCCCTGCTACACCTGAATGTGCTACTCGGTGGCAATCATTCATTTATAAGCACGTTCACAGGTATTGATTGCTATTTATAGAAGTGGAGGAAAGAAGCGGAGGTTAGAGGACACACTAGAAAATATAAAAATTTAAAACCATAGTTACCATAAAGTGTACTTCATATTATCTTTCCCCCCCCCCCCCCCCCCCCCCCCCCCCCCCCACCACCACCACTAACCCCAGGGTCTGCAATCTAATAAAATCCACAACTATGAAATATGAACATAATTCTTATATGAACTATGATATATAAACAGAAAAGCACCATAAATCTGAAAATTTTATATTAACCGTGTCTGAAAGGTGTAAATAATGTTAAATATTGCACGTCCTCTCAGGACATTGTGATCAACGCCCATCCCTAGGTTGATCTATGAAACAGTTTTGCGTTCTGTGGTTTGCCATTGCTTTCTGAACAAACTAGTCAAATAACAAAACACATCAGAATGTAATGCTGGGTCTCTCTTCTCTACTTCTTTCCTATACTTCTGTGAGTGCCAATCATTGACAGTGAATTTGTTTATGCCTTTGCTCAATAGCTAAAGGGGTTCACCTACAATTGATCTTTCTGTGTTTTCATCCATGTATAGGCTGGGCAAATGCCTAACTATGGAGCGGCTAAGCCTACACTATAAAATGTAAAACATATATAAATGAGACCTATTGTTATTGATAATCAATCTAGTTTTTAGTCAGGCTACACTATACACAGTAAAACATATCTAAATGAGACCTAGTGTTATTGATAATCAGTCTAAATGAGGCCTAGTGTTATTGATAATCAATCTAGTTTTTAGTCTGGCTACAATATACAAAGTAAAACATCTAAATGAGACCTAGTGTTATTGATAATCAATTTAGCTTTTAGTCAGGCTACACTACACAAAATAAAACATATCCAAATGAGACCTAGTGTTATTGATAATCAATCTAGTTTTTGTGTGTGGCCCTAGAATATAATATTGAAAGCATGGTGTTTATATTTATAATTTCATAGCATAACCATTCCTATTTGTTTTCTTTTGTCTACCCTTATGTGTCCTGAGATGTAAAGATAACTAAAAATCTTGTTGTTACTGTGATGCAATCTTAACCCCTGACACATTAGATCATGCATGGATATGCAGTCACACACATAGAGATGCCTCAGTCACATAAATTATACAGTTGATGTTGACAATGTACCTACTCACATCCCGTTTGGCTGTTATCTGTGATGTTCTACCTGGAAACAAAGATGGTAACCATCTGTCCTGAACCTACAGGCTAGCACCAAGCAATATCACAAAAGTTACGAGTGCCGTAGGCACGAACAGAAACAATATTGCTGTCACCGATAATGGAATGACGATATCACCGCATAAGATAATGTTTATTCACAGTAAAATAATGCTCCCACACCACCCTCTCTCACAATGTGCACCACGGTCATGCAAATAATAACATGTCGGTCACAGGGTATGATCAGGACTAAAACACTGAACTGATTCACGACTGGTGATCCAGTGAAATGGCAAATCATAACCGTTAACGCTTATTGGTATGGCACACGATCAGGTTGTTGTACTGCCTTGTGATAAGTTCATTTACAACAGTTAAAAAGCCCATACATAAAAAAAAACATATCACAAACATCGATAAGGGGCAGTCATAATATTTAGACTACATTAATGGAAGAAAAGTGTGTGACAGGCAGACGGGAAGCATCCCAGAGGACGACAATATTACAAGTGGGTGGGCAACAAGAGATGAACTGAAAGAGGCATATATGATCATACCATAAAGATGCAAAATAGAGGTTTTGGAGACTTATTAGAGTCAATCTTCATTGTGGTGATAGCACTTGATGATGATTATTGGTGAAGAGACACTAACAAATTGTGACAAATTATGACCTATTTCTTCAACTTTGAAAATATTTTGTTTGGCTTATAAGAAAGAAAGGGAGCCATAGTGGCACAGTGGGTTGCACACTTGCCTTTCTGGCCCAGTTAGTTAATTAGTTGCATATCCTTTAAGGACATCGCAGTCAACACCAACATTTTTTGCTGTCATGATCTCTTGGCAAGTGTACGTTCAGTAGTTTTGCTGGCCCAGTTATGTCTTCAAATCATCATTGAGGGGGATTTTAAAAATTGACTTGGGCTGCCAGGTAATTTCAGCCTGAAATTGATACCAGAAAGTCCTGAAAAGTAAAGGCGGCCAGAGTTATGTTGGCCACATGGTCCGTCAAGAGATGATTGGTCGATACAAATGTGGCGCTAGCACCATATTTCCAGGATGCCTCAATGCATGTAAAAAGGTCCTTTATACAGGGTGACCCCCCCAAAAAAAAAACAGAACCCATAAAAAGTTTATTAAATCCTACAAAGGTCAAGCAAATTTCTTGAAATTTAGTGAATGTAAACTTCAGTCTGTGTAAAATCATTTCCAAAAGTTTCAGTTACTTTGGTAACTTTGCATAAAAATGATCTTCTTTCTAAAATATGCTCCTTATGGCCTCCGCAGTGTTGGATGCACATTTTCATATGTTGCGCTAAATTGTCAATTACTCGACCGCATTCCTCTTTGCTGTGATTACTGCCTTCAGTTCACCAATGGTTTGAGGGCTGTTCTGGTACACATTATTCTTGAAATAGCCCCATAGATAAAAATCTAGGGTGTTCAAGTCAGGTGAATGCAGTGCCAACTCCAAGTCACACTTCATGCTGATCAGTCTCCCCTGAAATCGCTCTCTCAGCCAGGATAGAGAGTCATTTGATGTGTGTGAGATGGCCCCGTCTTGCTGGAACCACTGTTGATCTTGATCCAATCAGTTTTTGCTTTATCTGGTTCCAGTTTTATTCAAAGATTTGTTGGTTCCGTTTTTTTTGGGTCACTATATAAAAGGCACACATTTTGTTTACATTTGACAAAAACACTGAAGTCTATTGCAGGCTGGCCTTCAAATGAGGTTCTCTGGTATTGATCTTTTTGTATGGCCTTTTTTCTTCTCATATTCATTGTTATACTTGAAATACTGGAAAGTCTTTCATGATATTGATCTTTTATGTCCACAGACACTCTGACAGTACCCAAGTCTCCTAAAACCCCGTTGAAGATTCATCATCAGATATACCATAGGTATGTTTGTCAATTCTCATGAGAATTATTTTATTTTGCTGACATTATGCTACCATTTTCAAATATGGATGCTTACTACAACTAATGAGCGCAAAATCATAATACCTTAGAAGAGCTGTGGGAGTAACTGTGAAAGATAGAATTAGGAATAGGGAAATTAGAAGACGACTAGATCTGAAACCAGTCTTGCAGTTCATTCAAGAGCAGCAGATTAAATGGTTTGGCCACCTGACAAGAATGCCCTGGTACCATCTGCCATAAAGAGCCACATTGAAGAAATATAATGGATATAGAGCAAGGGGAAAGCCACGTAAAAGATGGAGTGATGGCATAAAGAACAACCTTAGAGAAATAAATACCAACTTACATAGAGCATTAGAAAGAGCATGTAGAAGATCTTTACATCTTCCCCCAACATTTCACTGAGGTAAATGGGGAAATGAAGAAGAAGAAGATGTTTGTCAAACCATTGATTTTGTTTGGTTTGTGAGGAACTATGATTTGTCTTAAGTTTTAAAGCTTGGATGTCATCATTGTAGAATATAGCTTGTAAATATGTTATCTCTTAATAGAAATGAGCAAAATCTCACTTTTGTTTCAGGATTTTTCTGTATTGAGTGTTCACGTACAACTAACATTTTATGGTTAATTTTATTCTTTTCATAAAATACATGGTTGCCAAGGGAATATAATACCTTCTTCTTCTTGTTCTTGTTCTTCTTGTTTTTCTTATTATAGTTGTTGTTGCTGTTGTTATTCTTCCCCTTCTCCTCCTCCTCCCCCCTCCTCTTCCTCCTCCTCCTCCTCCTCCTTCTTCTTCTTCTTCTTCTTCTTCTTCTTCTTCTTCTTCTTCTTCTTCTTCTTCTTCTTCTTCTTCTCCTTCATTCTTCTTCGTCTTCTCCTTCATTCTTCTTCGTCTTCTTCTGTTGCCTTCCATCTCCCAGTGGATCACATGCCCTCAACAAGAAAGCATACAATATGGGAGAGTGCCCCATATATCGAGATTCCCATGGACTTTGGTATTCCCTCTGTCCATAATTTACATGGTCGGGCCTCTTGTTCTGGTTCCATTTCGTTTGTACATCATTGCTTTCTTCTCTGTACACAATATTCTCAACATAAACTCTATGGACCGCTGTGTGAACTGAAAAAGACAGTTCAATTCATACAAGAGACAGCTTTGCAGTTATAGACATATTTCAAACGAACGAAGAAGAAGAAGAAATATTTTCAACATTCTTTTCAAAAACCACATTTTTATTGCCTCCAGTTTCTCCATCATCTCATATGACTATTTGCCCAACATTGACATTCATGCACAAAAACAGATCTCATACCCTTTCATTAAGTGGATTTTTGTATTCGTGATATTTGTTCTTTCTGTGGTGTTACTCATTTTAGTAAAGTTAATTGAAAATCCTTTACAGGATGTTGCAGTCAACCCCATAATTTTTTGCCTGATTGTGATGTCTCGGCAAGTTTATGTTCAGTAGTTTGCCATTGCTTTCTGAATGACCGGCACTTGTAAAATTGTGTGAAAACCAACGCAAAGCGGTCTGATTATAGTAAGAGTCTTTGAATATGGCCATTCTTTCCATGTTACACCTCACTTCAAATGTTATCTGTGTGTCTCATGGTGAGGAGAGAGAGAGAGAGAGAGAGAGAGAGAGAGAGAGAGAGAGAGAGAGAGAGAGAGAGAGAATACAAATTGCTATGGAGGTGTTAATTACCTTAACAAATACCAAGTCATACCATCTTTAGCTGCAACAATCAGTTCCCTTTCTCACCACCTTTCCGTTGCATATTTCATCTGGACAGAAGTCTGATGTTCCAATTTTAAAAGAATGGGCAGACCTCAGTCATAATGGCCTTGGCAAAAACATCTCTCTGCTCTCCTTTACTCCCTTTCACATATATTAGGTCATGACCTGATAAAGTGGTGTGACCTGCTCCCTTCCGGGCCAACTTTTCTGACCAGAAAGTTTTGAGAATGATTTAATAGCCAGTTTTTCAGGCTGGGTTTGACCTTAGTCTCCATGCAAGCAAATTAATCTCTGTTACTATAGGGGTTTGTTTTATTGGTTATCAATCACTTTTCTACTGCAGCTTCTGTAATTGTGTACAATTATCCTAATAGACAGTACACAGACAAACTGAGGAAAGTGTGTTGGGAGTGGACAATTCTGAGAAAACAGTTTTCGAAAGAAGATGCAAAGAATACCATGCAAGGACAGAAATGAATGGGACTGTCATTTAAGAAACAAAGGATTGATTAGAGAAATTAGATATAGTCAAGATTTTATGTGCAATAAATACAATTTAAAATGTAGTGACAGTTGACAAACTTCATGGGAGAAGAGCAAAGAGGAAGGCAGAGAGATAAATACCTGGATGTTTTGGTCACATGGCCATAATCAGGACAAAACCACAGACCTGATCTAAGACTGGTGATCGTGTGAAAGGGATAACCATGATCACCCGTGCTTATCGGCACAGCACATCATAATGATGATATCCTAAACTTGTAGCTTACATATCTAAATTGGAACAGTCCAGGTCTATTTAGCCGCAGTGAAATAATCTGAAATTTTATCTACATTTTGAGTAATTTCCTATCCTTTCTCTTTCTGTCTCTTTATCTGTCTTTCATTCTTTCTCTCTGTCTCTCTCCGTTTATGCTCTCTCTGAATCTCTGTCTGTCTCTCTGTCTCTCTCTCTCTCTCTCTCTCTCTGTCTGTCTGTCTGTCTCTCTCTCTCTCTCTCTCTCTCTCTCTCTCTCTCTCTCTCTCTCTCTCTCTCTCTCTCTCTGTCTCTCTCTGTCTCTCTCCCTCCCTCCCTCTGTATCTATTTTTCTCTCTCTCTCGCTCTGTCTGTCTCCCTTACACTGTCTCCCTCTCTCTCTTTCTCTTGGTCATGCTCTCTCTCTCTGTCTTTGTGTCTATTTCTCTTTCTCCTGTATCCTGTCTGCCTGTCTCTCTACTCTGTCTCTCGTTCTCTCACACACTGTCTGCTTGTTTCCCCCCCCCCCTCTCTCTCTCTCTCTCTCTCTCTCTCTCTCTCTCTCTCTCTCTCTCTCTCTCTCTCTCTCTCTCTCTCTCTCTCTCTCTCTCTCTCTCTCTGTGTCTCTCTCACGCACACCAAGAGTTATTAAAAATGTAGCTAATATTTAATTTATTCACTGTGACATAATTAGCCAGAATTTTTCCTACACACATAAAATGGAACATTCACCGAACTTTCGCCATAAGCTGAAGCTAATGCATGCAATTAAAACTTCGACTCAAACAGTCCAGTGTTGACAGTTGATGCCAGTTAGTATTTTGTGGCTTGATTCCGTGTACTAATCTGACGGTTGTTGTTCTGTAAGGTTTGCAAACACATTTAAGATCACCACTTGTGACTGCTGCCATAAACAGATGATTCTGGGTTACAAGTGTAAAGACTGCAAGTAAGGCCCGCAGGAGCAGACCGAGTTGTCTTGTGTTTTGTTTTTTTCCCTCGTACCTGCTGTTTCTGTCGCCCTGCCCTCTACCAACACCTCGAGAATCTTGTGCATTAGTTGCCTACGTGATTGCAGCATGCCATGTTTACTCACTATCTTGCGTATATAGTCTATGTAACTGGCAGCACATATACAACTTGTAGCATGTAGTTCTATGCTGTTTGGCTTTCATTTTTCAATATGCTATATAGAAGTCATATTTCTGTAACTACCTTAGCGATAGCAGTTGGATAGATAAGTTACGATTTTGTCCAACTGCAGTAGTATTAATTCTTTCAGAATCAGAAGGTGAGACAGTTGTTGAGGGGATTAAATAGTAACAAAATCACAAGTGTATTACTATCAGTGGTCAGATACAGACACTTTGTTAAAACAAGAACATTGCCAGATTTCTGTAGTGTCCTCCGACTAAATGTAAGAGGTACAATCAGCAGGACACATTGAGCAGTACACATTAAGAATAGCTTATTAGACAGTGTGCATTGCTTGAGGCAGAAAGAGATCAGACATAACTGGGTGATGTCTTGGTGCCTCTTACTGACAGTCAGCACTGTGCATAAGAGGCACATAATGGGAGTCCACAAGTCTGGATGCCAGAAATCGGAACGGCTTGAGCATCTGGACTTATTGAAAACTTAGAGGGATACGAAAATTTTTTATTTGAAAACAACATGATAAATGACATTGCGCATGTGTATAGTGTGTTGAATAATTATTATAGAGAAATTGGAATGTTTTAAAGGAAGTTATATTTGACAGTTAAAAGTTAGTTGCATATCCTTTTCAGGGCATCACAGTCAACCTCAGCATTGTTTTGGCTGTTTTTTTATTTCTTGGCAAGTGTATGTTCAATAGTTTGTCTTTACATTTTGTACGACTGGCACTCATAACGTATGAAAACCAGTGCAAGGCAGACTGCTTCCAAATCGGCCGCAGCTGTGTTTCGAACGCAGTATGCGAGATTGTGAATTGCATTCATAACCTCTTCACCACAATGCCAGCAATTTGACAGTGTTTTACAAAGTAGCATTTCCTGAGCAAACTGGTTGTTTTACTGACAGACAGTGCAGCAAATGCAACAGGGCTCACTGAAATTAATGAACAAAAATACTGATTTTGATATACAGAATTACCTGTTTATATCTTATTTAGATTTTTCTTCTATGTGAATAGGACACTACAGAGTGAAATATCTGTATCACACATTTAAGATAGGATCATCTGTTATTTTTGTATATGGAAATAGTCCAATGACAGTAATCAAGTCCATAATTTATGAACAGAAAAATCCAGATTTTGATATATTGTTGTAGTATCTCAGGGCACTGGGTAGTTATAGGATTCATACACATTTTTGTTGGTAAGATTGTCACCACGGCTGATGACCAGCATCACTATATACCGTGTAAGTTACATTCGGTTATGTAAATGACAGAAACTAAATATTTAGTGGAATTTCTAGTTGTGTGATTCCATTAACGTCTGAAGACAAAAATAAATGTATATACAATATGGCTAATGCCAGGTTATGTTAGGGATTCAGCTCATTAACAATTGTGTGTCCTGCCAGATCTGTAATGGGAGAAAGTAAGGTGAAACTTTTGATTGGATTGCTGCTGTGTGCATTCAGCAGGAAATTGGTTGTTCACAATAGATTTAGAAAGTCTGATGAATCAGACCACAGGTGAAAGACATTTGTACAAGTTATTTGCATATTCTTTACAGGATGTTGCAATCAACCCCAGCATTGTTTGGCTGCTTCTAATTTCTTGGCAAGTTTACATTCAGTAGTTTGCCATTGCTTTCTGAACGACCGACACTCCATACCATTGCATAAAAACCAATGCAAGGCAGTCTGCTGCCAAATCACTCTGTTGTTTCAACTGGGTTATGCAGGATTACAAATTTTGTCCATAACCCCTTTTGACACAGAGATCCACAAAATCAGTTCACAAGATTCACTCAACTCACCAGCTGATGAACAGAAGTCCATTGAATCACAATTCACCACTAAATCCACAATTTTATAAGTACAATAGATCCCCTGGCAACACTGGTCATGCAACATTATTTCTGAACTGCAGCGCTGACTAAAATACTTTGACTGATGACATTTTAAATACTTGAGTGTTTTTACTTTTGGTGGCAGTAATACTTAAACATTTGTATGTCTGCTTTTCACTTAGTTCCAGATAACATTAACTAGACTAATGACATATGAATGTTTATATTTTAGGCTGTTCATGTGTCAGAACCAATGGCCTGACTCTTATGGTTCACTGCCAAGCTCACATAATGATACTTATTTGTTTGTTAGGATGTGAATTTGCAAGAAATCTGGCAATAGGTTTCTGTGAATACTTTCAGTAAAAATGAAGTTTTCATAATAAAAGCATTTTCTTAATCCCAGATAAAATAGTGTGTTGTATTACAAGCTGAGAAACATATAATGGCAATGGGAATGTGGTTTCTGAGGGAAATTAAAAGAATACCACAGATGGACAGAAAAACGATTGAAATGCTCCTTCAAAAAATGAATGAATGCCATAAATTGATTAGGGAAATTAGATGTTGCCTGGCAAGATTGTTTGGGCACATCACTCAGAGAAATAAACATGAAAAGTGAGGTGATGACTGACAGGATAAGAGCATGGGGAAGACAAAGATATATATATATATATATATATATATATATATATATATATATATATATATATATATATATATATAGAGAGAGAGAGAGAGAGAGAGAGAGAGAGAGAAAGAAAGGTTCTGATACGGCGCCTAGATCACTCACTTGCCAGCCCAATTCTGGGTTCAGATCTCCTCCATGAGGCTAGGTGTATTATAACCATTTGGCACTGAGGCTGGCCCAGCATCATGAAGTGGGCACTAAAGAATGTTCAGAGTAGTAATACAGCAGACACAACACTGACCGCATTCCCCCATCAAGCATGTGACCTACAAGAAGTGTGCCTGGAACTGTATCTCCAGTGTACCCAACTGACTTAGAAACATGGTCCATTCACCATTTTTTTTGTTTTTGTTACATATCCTTTTTACAGGACATCGCTGTCAACACCAGCATTTTACTGCTGTTGTTGATGTCTTGGCACGTTTACATTCAGTAGTTTTCCATTGCTTTCTGAACGACCGGCTCCCTTCCCAATTTGTTAAAACCCAGCGCAGCGTGGTCTGCTGCCAAATCGCGCTCAGCTGTGTTTCGAACGTGGGTAAGAGAGATTACAAATTGCTCCATAACCCCTTCACTGCTGAGACCAGCCATTCACCATTATGAAAGTTTATTATTCTGGTCCTATACATACTTCAAAATTAACATACTTCAAAACTTAAAAAGTAAATAAAATGTCATATTGGTTCCATCACCTGCTTGTATGACTATGATGCGTGGAATTTTCCTCATCATTGTGAATTATTTGATTCTGCACACTTGGGTAAAGCTTTTATATGAATTTGACATATTTAAGGTGTGAATTGACTTTGAATTTGACTTTTCATGCATTGTGAGCATGGGAATTTGGACTAGCTGCAAATATTTAACCTACTAATGCCCAGGGCTCAACAAATAGTTCTAAACCAAAAAGCAGATAGGTCTCATTTGTTTGTTTATTGTTTTTGAATAAAAAAGATTGTGCTATTATCAAATTAGATATGCAAAATTGTTAACAAGGGATATTTTAATTCGACAGTTTAAAGTAACATTAAATACTTTAATATGAGCATAATAGTTGTTGTTTAGTAACACAGCTGTCCTTTTAAAATTTATAACAAATTTAGCAACAGTAGAGAAATACAACTGAAACTTAAAAAAATAATTAAGAAACAGTAATAATTTAAAGATCTATTACACAGAAGGCTATTTGACATTTAATATAACAACAAATAAAAAGGTATTGTGATTTGCATTTATTTTGTTTCAAAATTTAAAATGCAGATTCTGTAATTGGTCAGAAAAATAATTATTGAAAGGAATACAATTCACTTTTTTGTGTGTGTTTTCAGGTTAAAGTATTTTTTTGTACAAACAGTACAACGTAAAAGTATATAGTTTAATTGAGTGGCTACTGTAGTTTCATAGCGGAGGTTTGTGAGGTAATTGAAAGTTGCAAATCCCAAACTATGGCTAAATATGTTTTGATGAAATTACCAACGAAGGCCAGTTTGGTTTTTTGAAGCAGTAGCAAGTCTTTGGGAAATTATTTAACATAGGTAGATGATTCTAATCAGTGGCACAGCACTACTTACACAAATCGCTTCACACACTCTCTCTCTCTCTCTCTCTTCATCTCTCTATGTTTTTCTCTCTTTGTCTCTTACTCTCACTTTGCCTCTCTGTGTGTGCCTCTCTCTCACTCTGCACCTATCTCCCTCTTCCTTCCTTCTACTCTCACCCTCACTACTGACTCCCTCTCTTTCTCCTCACACTTCTTCTCTCTCTCCATCTCTGTCTCACTCTCTGCCTATCTACCTCACTCTCTGTCTCTCTCTGTCTGCCCCCACCCCTCTCTCTCTTTATACCTACTACTCGCGTACTTCCTTCTACCCTCTCTTTCCCACACTGCCTACCCCTCTACTCCTTATCTCCCACTCCCTCATCTGTTTGTGAATTTATAGATGTTCAATCTGGTGTTTCAGATGTCGCAAAGCTGAATAGTGCCATAAGTTTGAATATAAACTTTGTAGGTTTTCTTGTCAAAATATTATCATTGAACTGTTCATATCAGTATATCCTTAAGAAACTGATATGTTGTAATACATTATTAATTCAGAATGGATACCTAATTATACAAGAGCTATTTATACAAACAGAAACAATAACTTTATTAGAATGAAGTTGGCATTAGACAAATCTATGCACCTACCCGACATGTTTTCAATCTTTAACGAATAGGATAATTTAACTGCTTTTTTAATAACATCATTTGTTATAACTTTACAATTGACGTTGCTTGATATCGCTCCCGATGGAGTGGTGAACTCTTTGATGAGCCCTGATCGCACATGCTTGCAGCGAACAACTTAACAACCATGCAGCTAACTGTCAATGGTGACTGGACTTTGAATAGCAAACAGCTGATAATTGGCTTGGAAATGTGCAACCTTGTACTTACTTCAAGAGCTCTAGTTATTAAAACTCTGTCTAGCACGCTTCATGTTCATTGTATGTAGATTTTACTTATTTATTGTCATCCCTGTTCTGGTCCTGCCAACCCGCCATGTCTCTAGACTGACTGCTTCCATGTTTGTGCTTGCTCCCTGTGATGTGTGTATGACGTTTGCCATTCGTGGAAAAGCCTGTAAAATGTGCAAGTAAGTAGTTTCTATTAGAAAAGTTGAGTTCAATGCATGATGTAACCTGATAATGAATCATTGAGAATTTGTGTAAATGTTTATTATTATTAAATAAGTATTGAGGGTAAATGTATTATTTCAGTTAGTCAAAATAAAAAAGATTAAAAAAGTACTGTGAGTAAATACGTAATTTTGTATGGTTTCAAATAGAAGAATTGGAAATCAAGGCATAGTCCAAAACAGAATCTTTGATGGTAAAGGTTAGATATTTTACTACCATACACTTTTCGGACTTCACAAACATTATGAGACCCTTATAATTGGGTAGATCTTGACATATGTAATCCAGAGTGCATCATTTAAGTCTCTATGCAACTTCTAAAAGGAGGTAATAATTTTTAACAGCATTCTGGCAAGCAAGTTAAATTACTAAGCAAGAAGGAAAAACATGTCCAAATAGGCAATTTGTAATTGAAGTAAAATAATTTCACTATTGTGAGTAAATAACATAATAAAAGCTGGCTTCTTATTCCTTAGACCAGTAGTTCTCAACCGTTTTTGGCCCGTGCCCCCCTTCACCATGTTTTCAGAGCGTCATTCCCCCCTCCCCTTTTCGTATTTCCTACCTAAAAATTTGGCCTGTGCCTCCCTTCACCATATTTTCAGAACGTCATTCGTCACTCTTTTGTATTTCCTACCTAAAAATCCCCCCCCCCCCCCCACCCACAGTATACGTAATAATGGAAGCTAAATTTAATACACATAAATCACATACTAAAACAAGTCTAGACGTCCACATAAAACGTGATTTGTGGGTCTACTTATCTTATAAAATGAATTTTAGAAGGGTGAGGCAAATTCTGGCCTTGTTACTGTCAGAGATAGGGTTCCCCGATCACAAATTCTGGCCTTGTTACTATCAGAGATAAGGTTCCCTGATCACAAATTCTGGCCTTGCTACTGTCAGAGATAAGGTTCCCCTATCACAAATTCTGGCCTTGTTACTGTCAGAGATAACGTTCCCCGATCACAAATTCTGGTACCACAATATTTTGTTAGGTGCTGGAGGTTAGCATGGCCGAATGGATAAGAGAACATTTTCTTAAACTTCCGTTGTGTTGATGCCGAGATAGCGGGCTCAACCCCTACACCGTTCAGTTGGACTAAAATGTTGACTTCTCATCCTTGACTGTGGGACATACATTACAAGTATCTCTGTAGTCGGGGTGGGTTTGCCTGATGGCGAGGGACACAGGTTAGAGGGAAAGCTAATCCATAATTAAGAATCAGTCCAGTGCACTAGAAATATTAGCATGTGTATGTACTACGCTTGAGTTCAAAATGAGCGGGAAAAAAATATGTTATGGACAGTTTATATGGTTGATAATAAATATGATCATGCAGTGCAACAGAGTGGCAATATACGATTATCATCATCATACCACATTATGATTTTCATTGAAAGGGAAAATCAATAGCAGTGAAATTATCAAATTATAATTTCTAAAATGCAAACTAACATGAGAAAATTAATTAATTGCACTTACAAGTTAATAATTAATTTTTTAATTAGTAGGTTATCACCTACAATGGATAAATTCATCGCAGATATTTTGTGGCCTCTATTGTTTCTACATAATTGTGAATTACATAATGGTTTTTAATATGTTAATGTAGTAACTGAATTATTATTTAAATTTAATATGTAGAGTATTCCAGATGAATTCTGTATAAATTTGTTGTAGTTTTTTTTATTATTTCCATATAATTATGTAGTGAATAATGTGCATAGATTGTTGGTATCTACAATTCAATAGACGTGTGATGTATGTATTGGTTAATGCTTTATTGAACATCTATACTAGCAAGTTAGTGTTTGCTGTAGAATGTGTTAGATTAGTTCATTGTAAATTCAATATAATTTGATTGTAATATTGAATAATACAGTACACGCAATCTAGGATCAAATATAATGTGATTGTAACATTGAATAATTCAGTACACACAATCTAGGATCAAATATAATGTGATTGTAACATTGAATAATTCAGTACACACAATCTAGGATCAAATGTAATGCGATTGTAACATTGAATAATTCAGTACACACAATCTAGGATCAAATGTAATGCGATTGTAACATTGAATAATACAGTACACACAATCTAGGATCAAATATACTCCTACATTCAGTCTGGGTCAGCTTTGAGTGCGAACGAACAAACAAACTTTATTCTCAAAGGGTAACAAATTGGGCACACAGGCCCGTCTTACATTCATGTAATGTGATGAAGCTAAAATTTGACTTTAGAATTTCTCTTAATTGACGTGGCAAATTAGTTTTAAAAAATAAAGATAAATAAATAATATTTCATGTCAACGTGCTGGCTGGAACTTCCATGTCTCAGGCAGCCATATTGTTTCAGCTTTATGTAGAAATGGTGTGACTGCAGCAGGCGTGCAGTTCCAGCCGACTCCTTGACCACATGACTGCTTACTTCAAAGACACACTTAGACCATCCTTCATCTCCCAATGGCACATAGACTGACTAATTTCAATACGAACATTATGGCTACTAGGATATATCAGAAACATCATAATTTACCATCGCCATTTACATTTAATACACATGGGTCAGTGTGCTAAAGGTACAGGTGATGCCAAGCATCTGAAGACAGACTTGTTGATCTAGTATCTAGTGCCAGCTTGGTTGTCATATCAAGTTATTTAGTCAAGTAATTTGAATATGTCACTCCACAACAAGGAAATAATATTAATTAGTAGATTTCAGCATTGTTATGTAGTGTTAAATTTGTGACCTAAATACTTATAACATATTTTATTTAAACATTATAATGAGCTGTTCAGTTTTAAACTTATCATTTATAATTAAACTTTTCAAGTTTTATATTTACCACTATACAGCTCTGTTAACATTGTAGCTTTATTTATAATGTACTGCTACATCTGTGTATTTTAACATTTGTAATCTACATCTTTGTATTTAACATTTATGGTATCCTGTTACAGTTTTACTGTTACCACTTGATTGATTGATTGATTGATTTAGGAACCAACATCACAGCATTCGGGGCATTCCCATAAGCGTTCCGTCCCCATCCTCAGCAGCCAGCGAAGAGTTCCAACAATAATAGTTCCAGTAGCAATCTGATTATATGTCGCCTTTCCTCTGAGTGTCGAGCGTCTGCCAGATCCCCTCGTCACACCTCGCTGCCTCATTCTTACCAGACTATGGTGATCCATTTCCTCCTCCGAGGTGTACACATGCTCCCACAAGGCAGCAACCACGTCTGCCTTGTCATGCATCAATACTCAACCAAGTTTTGCAGAGCCAGCCAATCTGTCTGCCTGTTCATTCCCCAGCACACCCGCTTGCCCCGGAGAAAAGGTCCAGGTGATGCTTGCTACCCGTGACCTCCGAAGTGAAGCAAGCCACTCTGCACGAAGCCTGCCTGTCCTCACCCTCCTCAGCATGTTTTCCAGTTACAATCACAATGTGTGTATGTATCGTGTTCTCCATCCAGCGGAAAGCTGCACTGACCACCTCCATCTCCATTCTTAAGCTAGATGTTGTGGCATCATACGCCAGGCTCTCCTGCACCAAACGTCGACCATTAGCTTTTCCTAAGAATCCCCAGGCACTTCTCCTACCTCTCAACACCGAACCATCCGTGTAGTTGCTCACATCACCCGGGTGAGCATTATCCTGAATTAGTTCCTGGATTTCCACTTCCGTGGCCCCTGCTGGCCACTCCCTACACTCCCGGCTCAATGTGATTATAACTCTGCACAAGTCTGACTGTTCCGCTGGCACTATGACCCACTCCTCTCCTCACCTGATGTTCTCCAAGGGGCACACCTGTCTGATCGTATCCTCCGCTTGAGCCATCCATGATTTCCCTCTTATCAGTCTCTGACCCTTAACTTCGCCCAGCGCCTCATGCAATGGATGATCTGTGTCTGCAGCTACTCTGAGGTATGCCTTCGCCTGCATCACCTTGTGCCTACCAGCAACAGTCGGCAGACCAAGGATGTAACACATAAACACTACTGGGGTGTCTCTGGTGCATCCCAGAATGACCCACATAGCTTCATTCTGTATGCGCTCTAATTTCACCAGCTGACTCTTTGAGACAGTGAGCAGTCCTAGTCCATAATCAATCACTGAGAGGATCAAGTGCTGATATAGTGTGAAGAGCATTCTCTGCTCTGTGTCCATTGCAGCCATAGTTTTAAGTGCATTGAGTCCCTTTTGAGATCTTGTCACAACCATCTCCACATGGTCCTTGAAGGACAGACTCCTGTCAAATGTGATTCCCAGATACTTCAGTTTGTTCTCTCTGTTGACGCTTCTGCCATCTATCGTGAGGCTTGGGGCATCATCTCTCACAATCCTGTTGTCCAGAGAGCACCACAAAACAGCCGCCTTTTCCAGGTGGATGACAGCACTCATTTCAGTGCACCAGTCAATCACTTTGTCTACTGTCACCTGTAGCTCCTGGGCTGTTTGATCACTATTTCTCCCCTACTCATGGGTAGGTTTTCTTTCTAAATAATTTTGCCAGGGCACTCTTTAAGGCCTGCTCTTTGAGATTTATAGCTGTCATTGGATTTTTAATGGGCACAACTTGCACATTGGACCTCCTGTTTTTCACCCTTATCCAAGATGGCTAGGTATCCAGTCTCACTACCCAGTAGATCAGGAGGGTATGTGATATCATTAGATACCATTTGTTCTTGGAGAAATTACCTAGCCCTGTGCTGAGATTGAATCCGGTACCTTCTGAGCTCGAGGCTGTGCTGAAATTGAGTCCCGTACCTTCTGAGCCTGAGGCTGTGCTGATTGATTGATTGATTTAGGAACCGACATCACAGCATTCGGGGCATTCCCATAAGCGCTCCGTCCCCATCCTCAGCAGCCAGCGAAGAGTTCCAACACCAATAGTTCCAGTAGCAATCTGATTTTATGTCCGTCTCGCCTTTCCTCTGAGCGTCGAGTTTCGGCCAGATCCCCTCATCACTCCTCGCTGCCTCATTCTTGCCAGACTACAGTGATCCATTTGCTCCTCTGAGGTGTACAAGTGCTCCCACAAGGCTGCAACCATGTCTGCCTTGTCATGCATCAATACTCCACCAAGCTTTGCCGAGCCAGCCAATCTGTCCGCCTGTTCATTCCCCAGCACACTGGCATGCCCCGGAGAAAAGATACAGGTGATGCTTGCCACCCGTGACCTCCAAAGTGAAGCTAGCCACTCTGCACAAAGCCTGCCTGTCCTCACCCTCCTCAGCATGCTTTCTGAGTCAGGCTGTGCTGAGATTGAGCCCTGTACCTTCTGAGCCTGAGGCTGTGCTGAGATTGACTCCTGTACCTTCTGAGCCTGAGGCTGTGCTGAGATTGACTCCTGTACCTTCTGAGCCTGAAGCTGTGCTGAGATTGAGTCCCATACCTTCTGAGGCTGTACTGAGATTGAGTCCTGTACTTTCTGAGCCTGAGGCTATGCTGAGATTGACTCCTGTACCTTGTGAGCCTGAGGCTGTGTTAAGATTGAATCCCATACCTTCTGAGCCTGAGGCTGTGCTGAGATTGAGTCCTGTACCTTCTGAGCCTGAGGCTATGCTGAGATTGACTCCTGTACCTTCTGAGCCTGAGGCTGTGTTAAGATTGAATCCCATACTTTCTGAGCCTGAGGCTGTGCTGATATTGAATCCCATACCTTCTGAGCCTGAGGTTGTGTTGAGATTGAATCTGGTATGTTCTGAGGCTGTGCTGAGATTGAATCCCATGCCTTCTGAGCTCAAGGCTGTGCTGAGATTGAATCCCATACCTTCTGAGCTCGAGGCTGTGCTGAGGTTGAGTCCCATACCTTCTGAGGCTGAGATTAACTCTTGTACCTTATGAGCTTGAGGCGGACACTGTAACCTCTAGTCACGATTCGTCCTCATATGAGTATAATAGGTATGAAGCGTTCAGGCTTTATATATACTTGGTCCCAGCATAGTAAAATGGAGGTGACCAGTTCTCTTCCACACCATATTTCCTTCTCAGAAATGTATCTAGTAGGTCTGTTGTAGGTTAGGTCAACTCTAGTGTGGTGATGGTAGGAACAAATACAGTTCTACTATTGCTGGAATTCAACTCTACACCTTTGTGTTGTTATGCCTCATCAAAATTATAGGCATTCGGAAGCCAAAGATAAGAGTTAGTTGTGTCAGTTACGGAAAACACAGTGAAAACATCTGTTTCAGGCAGGGAAATAAGATGAATGTAGCGTGTTGTTTATTATACAAGTATAATAGTACTATACTGTATTCATTGTGCATTGTATAGGGGTATTTTTAATGACTGGAGTTTTTGAAAATATTGCCGTTCCAAGTTTTGTATTCACCCTTTGTGGAGTTCATGCAATAAAGGGTAAATACAAAACTTGGAATGGTAATATTTTCAACAACCACACAGTCATTAAAAATACACCCTGTATATTCTTCATAAAAAAGTGAAGGCCTCTAATGCACTTCTTAGTATATGGTACTAGCCCCGTACTTATAAAGACCAGTCAGCAGTCAGTGGTGCACAGCTGCCTTTTGCTTTTCAGAACATTTTATGGTACCTATTTAAAACCTGGTCGACCTAGTAGCCCAGGTCAATTTTAAAAAGCCACCCTGATGGGTTTCAAACATGTGACCACTGGCCAGCGGGCAGACCTGCCAGCTACTGGACATGTCCCTTATGTGTTTAGATAATTTACATTAATCTTGCAGACCAAGATCACCAGTTTAAAATTTTAAAAATTTAGTTGCATGTCCTTCACAGGACGTAGCAGTCAATCCCAGCATTTTGGCTGTTTGTGATTCCTGGGCAAATTTAGTGTTCATTAGTTTGCCATTGCTTTCTGAACAACCAGCACAAAAACCTTTTTCGAAAAAACCAGCACTGCTGTGTTTCAGACCCGGTTATACAGGGTTACGAATTGCATCCGTTACTCCTTCGCCATGGAGACCGGTAAGATCACCATAGCCAAAGGATATTATACATACATGATGCAGAGACATTGACTAAAGAGAATATATTGTCTCAGTTTTTTTTAATGCAATTGTATTTACTGTTTAGCTGTTGATGTTAAGTATGATGTTTTGTATGTCTTGAAAGGGTCGATCAGTAACATGCCACTTGTTTTCCAGGAAAAAATTCCACAAGGATTGTGCTCAGCGTGCACCTCCTACCTGCGGTCTTTCAGATGCTACAGTTGATGCCTTGATCGACTGGCAAAGTACTAGTCGTAAGTTCACCTTTGAACTCCACTGTCACGCCTCTTACATGTATATGCGCGTGGAAAGTATTGAAGTTCTCATGAAACATTTCCCTACACACATGTTTGTATGACAGGTGATAATATGCACATATGCAAGATGATAGTTACAAGCTTTCATTTAACTCTACACAAACATATGAGCATGAAAGATCATTTACACACACATAAATACATGCTTGCAAAAAGTTTAATTTCAGACTACCTACTAAACTAAACTAAATTTCCCTGCATACATTCACATTCAAGATAATAAAATAATTGTGTCCTCTCATTAAACTATCCTCTCCACTTACATATAGGTGGATACAAAGTAATTTACGTGCATATTAAGCAAGCGGAATAATAGTTTTAGACAAATTAAACTATCCTCTCTCTCTCTCTCTCTCTCTCTCTCTCTCTCTCTCTCTCTCTCTCTCTCTCTCTCTCTCTCTCTCTCTCTCTCTCTCTCTCTCTCTCTCTCTCTCTCTCTCTCTCTCTCTCTCCCCCCCCCCCTCTCCCCCTCTCTCTCTCTCTCTCTCTCTCTCTCTCTCTCTCTCTCTCTCTCTCTCTCTCTCTCTCTCTCTCGATAGGTGGGTGGGTTGTGAGAGAGAAAGATAGAGAATTCAAGTTAAAATTACAAGTTCTCATTAAACTCTCCTTTACACATCACAGTGTAGGCGTGATAACAATTACAGGCTATTATTAAGCTCCCCTGTATACACATATGTGCATGGAAGATAATAATTTTCACACAGGTACATGCAAGCAATATGATATTGTCATACATTCAAGTAGGCAATAATTTAAAGTTAGTTGCATATCCTTTACAGGTCGTTGCAGTCAACACCAGCATTTTTAGCTGTTGTGATCTCTTGGCAAGTTTAGTAGTTTGCCTTGCTTTCTGAATTACCGGCACCCATACCATTTCGTAAATAACCAATGCAACACGGTCTGCTCTCAAATCACACACAGTGTTTCGAACACGGGTATGCAGGATCATAAACCGCGCTTGTAACCCAATCACCACAGAGCTGGCAATAATTTAAAGGCTCTCTTTAAAATCTCTAAAATTAGTGGGACTGCGTTAGAGCTATCAAAATGTAAACAATATAAAATATCTTCATATTTACATGCATGCAAGAGAGTATTAAGAGAACTTATTTCCTTCCATCTCATATTGCTCATATATTTCTGTAATTACCTTCTCCATCTGTCTTTTATGTCTGCTTTTATTTCTTTTACTGTGTGGATTCCAAGAGGTTGACTATCTAGTTGTTAATTCAAGCCAATTTTAGTAAGATCCAATATAAACAGTTTATTTAAGTATATACTGTCTGCAGTTGTCTGATTTTTAAAATTGGTTTCAGCTTTCTTGTATCTTTAGATGCATGGTTATGTAAAACCAGTCTTAGCATTCTCTTTCTGTACTCATCTGATATTTGAAACCACTTAGCATTTCAGTAGGTAGATACAGATGTTTTGAAACCAGATTTAGCACTCTATCTGTTGGTAGATTTTGGCATTCCCTAATTTGTTTTGGCATTCCCTAATTTGTTTTGGTATAGTATAGTGAAAACTACACTGCCATTCTAGAACATGTGTCTTTCTTGTGGTAATATATGGATCTGAGTCATGGACATTTTGGAAGTCACTAAAGAAGACGGACACAGGTCATTGCAGACACCCTGGCCATGAGGCAAGAGAAATGGCTACAGATTGAGACATATTGTGGCAGACCTTGATGAGGACAATGTTCTGCAGAAGACCTACTTGTGTTACCGCACAGTCACATAAGTAAACAAACAAATGTTAAGCTCCTTTCTACACACCTGAAGGCGCGTGTGCCACTAGAACCATAATTGTTTAGACCAGCCAGCACTCAGTAGGTGATGTGCTCAGTATCATGCCGGCCGCCTTTACTTTGTGTAAGACTTTCCCTGGTTCCCATTTTAGGCTGGGTCGACCTGGGAGCCTAGGTCAGTTTTATAAGTTAGAACCCATCCTAATCCGGATCAAACCCCTGACCACCTGGATGGCAGGTGAGTATTGTCGAGCCACTACACTACCAGGGCTCCCCTACATAGTCAAATTAGACACACTCTATGATTCTAGACTTCCCATGTAGGTCAAGTAATTAAAGGATCCTTTTAACATCTTATAGTGCATTGGACACATGGTACTAGAGCCATGAAAAACATACTGACCAATCAAAAGATGTCAATTGCTACGAGAACAAGAGTGTTAAGGTGCTATATAGAGCTTGTACTTTTGTATGGATGTGAAGTGTGGACAATGAGAGTCAAGCTGAAAAACATCTTATGGCTGTGGAAATGTGGTCTCAGGTGAATGCAAAGAATACCATGGACAGACAGAAAGACCAACAACCAAGTCCTACAAGAAACAAATTAAAATCATAAACTGATTAGAGAAATTAGACGTAGACAGTCAACATTTTTTGGACATGTTATGAGAAGACATAAATTGGAGAACTTGGTGACAACTGGCAAGATCAAGGGGAAGAAAGCAAGAGGAAGACCGAGAAGTAAATACCTGGATGGCTTGACCATATGGTAGGGTCAAGACAATAACACTGAGCTGATTGAGTGAAATGACAAATCATGACCGCCCACGCTTAACCGGCATAGCATATGATGGATGATGGATGGACTAGACCCATAATTTTATAGAGCAATCGGCACACGGTGGGTGATGTGGTCAGTATCCGACCAGTCGCCTTGGCTTCCCAAGACATTCTTGGTACCCATTTTATGCTGGGTTGGGAGCTCATACCAATTTGGAAACAATCTGAATGCTTTCAGCTGCAGATCGAACCGTGACCTCTTGGTCGGTAGGCTTGTGTCTAGCCACTAAGTTACTGAGGCTCCCTGAGATTTCCCATTGACTGATGGTAAAATATGTTGCAAGATACGGCCTGTAGTATGACAGTGTGTTTGAGAGAGATTTTAAACTGTATTAATAATCAAATGTTACATCTGTTTTCTTCTGTGCTATAATTGACAGAATCGCCTATAAGTCATCGCCGACTGAAGACAAATATGCTGACCACCAACTGTAATGATGGCCTCAAGCCGGTCAAGTCCATGCCAACGTTTCCTGGGGGTCCCTTGCCAGACTCTGGGTCTTCATCGTGTAACTCCTCCTCCCCTTCTTCGCCAGCATACCATCAGACCTCATCCGATACCATCACCTCCCCTTCCCCAGCTCCATCGCCGTACAGTCACCTCTGTACACAGTTCAGTTTTCCTGGTGAGTCACTCATACATTGTCATGAAATGCAAGTATTTACAGATTTGTTTTAAGGCTTAGTCATGGTGGAATAAGTATCAGCTGTGACAAGAAGATTCTAGAAAGACCAGACAACAAGCAGAATTATTCCACTGCGCCATGAACCAAGCCCACAAGAACATCTCTTTGTCGATTGACCACGAACACAATGACACCATATCGTTCTTGGACATCCTAATCTGATGTTAAGAGGAAGGCACCATCCAAAGAGCAGTCTATCGAAAAGAAACATGGACTGGTCAATACCTGAACTTTAATAGCTTTGCACCTATCCAGTATAACCGTGGCCTGGTAAAGACACTGTTTGATCGAGCCAGAAAGATTTGCGCTGATGATACACTAAAAGACACCCTTAACCAGACTGGAATCTAATGGATATCCAGCTGGCTTCAACAAGCGTGCTGGCCTGCCACCCAAACTTACGCCCACCGCCATCTAAACCAACCCCCACAGACTCAGACTTGGGAGATAAAGGATGGTCTATGTTCCTTTGGGAGACAAGGATGGTCTATGTTCCTTTGGGAGATGAAGGACAATCTATGTTCCTTTGGGAAACAAGGATGGTCTGTTCCATTGGGAGATGAAGGGTGATATATGTTCCTTTGGGAGATGAAGGATAGTCTATTTTCCATTGGGAGATGAAGAATGATCAATGTTCCATTGGGAGATGAAGGGCAGAAGAAGGAGGCCATATTGGCTTTGTCACAGTATGAAACATGATCGTCTGCTGCAGAAAATTCTGGAAGCAAAATGAAAAGAAAAGATAAAAAGGAAGCCCAAGAATCAGCATCATTACATAGGCATGCAAAAACATCAGAGTGACAACTGAAGAGAAGAATTCCTGTGAATGGTGGACAGTGAGGTGATGTGATCAGATGACTTCAACACCAGTCTTACTCCTCACTAAGTCTTAGGTCAGTATGGCTGAATGGATAAGAACGCATGTTCTTAACATCCGGTGTGCTGATGTCGAGGTAAGCAGTTCAACCCCTACACCGGACAGCTGGACTAAAATGTTGACCTATCGTCCTTGAGTTGGGGACATAAATTACATGTACCTCTGAAGTCTGAGTTCGCCTGATGGCAAGGGACACTGTTAATATGGAAAGCTAATCAAGGGCTACTAGAAGTAGTTTGTATGGATTACGCTTGTTCAAAAAGAGCGAGTGCTAAAAAAAAAATTGTCACTAAGCAGATGATGATGCAGGAAAGAGCCTCCTCTCATCTTGGCTAGCTAAATTAATTCAGTTAATTATTTATATTATTCAGTAGCGATGTTAGAACATTGTGTGTTGAGAGAGAAGAGCAGGAGTGAAGTATAAGTCCAGTAAGTCAAGGACCCTCTTACACGCCTTAGGTGCATTGGACATACGGTGCTGAAGCCATATTATTATAGACCAATCAACACTCATTAGGTGATTTGGTCCATATTGTGCTGCCCACCTCGACTTCCTAAAATATTTCCTGGTACCCATTTTAGGCTGGTTCAACCTGGGAGCCCAAAGCAGTTTTAAAAATTCAAATGCCCCGATGCGTATTAAACCCATGACCACCAGACTGGCAGGTGAGAGTAGCCACAGCAGCTGTAGTTAAAATGTTTTACAAATTAAATTCGTGATTTCATGTTAGGAAAGTGCTGCACTTTCTCCAGAAACATACAGTACATGTTTTTGCTTGTTTTGCTTAGGGAGACGAGGCAATTGTTTCTCAGGGTGCAGTTAATTATGTTTATCCTATGTTTTTATTAACAATAAGGAGCTCGTAATAATTACTTGTAAATTGCTATTTTAGATGTTGTCTCAACATTGCCAGCTGACTTTGGCAAAAATTCCCCTGACATGTAAGTATAATTGTTATATTTGTATATTCAGTCTTTGTTACTCCTGTTTTTCCCTCTCATTTGTTTTCCTTATTAGGAGGTGGGTGTTGCTTATGTTTAAAAAAAAAAAAAAGTTGTCTATACATGTTTACTACTGGCACCTTGCCGTCTTGACAGGTGATAGTTTGTTACATTGTGTTTCAAAGAAAAAAGGCATAATACCCACAACCCATGGCGGTAGCAAATGTTTCTTATCAGACCAATTTGCGCTGAAAATGTTTGTCAACAATGGTTGCATGTGGACACATGGTCATTTCCACCAGCACACACCATAGATGTTTATTGATTAATGTGCTGGAGAGGAGAGGCCAACACTGGTCAACTGGGACTAACAAATAAAAGATCAGTATCTACATCTTGCAATATCTAAGAGAGACAGAGCACTAAGGGTTTGTATAGAGAGGTGTGATGTCAATTCTGCATTAACCATTACTAGAGGCAGCAACGAGTTTCCCGAACTCTTTTGTGGTGAGGGGTCAAGTTCTTTTATCAGTATATCATCATCACCATCATCATTATGATAATTCCATGAGTTGGTGTGAAACTCCTAATCATTGCATTCCATTGGTGCCTGTCTTGTGCTGTTCTAATTCCAAGTGTGTCTGTGTTGATACATCTGTGTTTTGTTTGATAAATTTTGGTCGGCCTCTTCTCCTTTTCTTTCTTATTTTATCTCCTAGTATTCTCTTTGTTGTTTCTTTGTGACTAATAATGTGGCCAGGCCATGAAAGCAATTCCTTTGAGAAATCTTCTTTTGTCCACATTTTCCCTTATTTATTTATCTGTCAACTTTTTAATCCAGCTAGTTCGTGTCATTCTTTGCTAATACTACATGTTGAATGCCTCTGTGCAATTGTATCACCTATATCCATTGTTCATATTTCCGAACCATATAAAGCGTCCGACCAAATATACATTCTAAGGATTGTGAACCTTAATTCAAGTTGTAATTATATTCTTTGTTGTCAGGTTTTTTTGTCTTTAAAAAAAAAATAAATGTCCAACTTGCTATTGCAGTTCTGTTTCTGGTATCCCTTGCTCATGAGGCCTCTTCCATCACAGCTTGACCTTGATAGATATGTTTATTTATTGCTTGAATATTATGTCTTTCAGTTTTCATTTGTTGTGCTTTCACCAGTTTACTTGCACACAGTTGCTTCTATTTGTTTGCTCTTATCTGAGAAGTCTAGCTATCCTATCTCACTACTCAAGAGATCAGGGGGAGTGTGATATCATTAGGTACCAAAGATTCTTGGAAACATTCCCAGCTCTATGCTGGGATCATACCCTGTACCTTCTGAGCTTGAGTCGGACACCGTGGCCTCATAGATTTATTTCCTGTTTTTCATTCATTGGTAAAGATTTTTTGGGCTAAAAATGTTTAATTTTGTAAGCATCTCTTTTATGGTGGACTCTCTAATAACATTTTAAGATAAATTAGACAAAAATTAGGAAGCCCAACAAACAAGAGATGTTTACAAAATTGAATGTTTCAACCAGAAGTCTTTATCAGTGAATGTAAAACAGGAAACAAATGTATGAGAACATGAAAAATGCCAGAACTGAAATATTAAACTTGAATACATCATAATACAGTTAATACCTTTCTAACTTGAGTTAGCTGGTTTATATTTTTGCATGTTGTGTTCTGATGTGACATTTGGACTCTCAGATAAATTGTTCTTGTTCTAATATTTTTGTGTCCCGTTGTTGTTATAAGACTTGTGATCAAAATGTGTTGGCCTTTATTCCAATACCAAATAATACTATCCATTCTGTATCAGTCACCATGTGCAGATTTTTTAATAACTTCAACCCAGATGTTATGAAACCGTGCAGCAGAAGCATTTATCGAGAGTAAAACAAATTCTAAGAGATAAAAATTTTTTATTGATGCATAACAAACTAGAGCCAGTGGACTAAATGATATGATTCTCTCTTGTGGAAACTTGATGAAAAGCTTTGATCAATGCACAATTTAATGGATTCCAGCTCCCTGCAGCATACTGGATGATGAGGAAGCAGACTGACCAGCAAAGATTCGTGGATCTCTACAACAAAAATGATTTTAGCACAACTTATACAACAGCAAACACTTCTATAAACACTTCTAACAAGACAGAATGGACAAAATACCACCATGACTTTATGAAAAATAATGTTTACCATCAACTTTCAAGGCAAGAATGAGATAAACATTTTTAGTTTATGAACAGGACTACACATAGAAATATAATCTATATCATGAGTTCAAAACAGGTTTGCCAAATCTTTGAGTGTGTGTGTGTGGGAGTTCTCCATGATGACCAGGTATCTTCTACGGTCCTGCCCAAATTACATTTATGAGTATAGACAATTAAGACATCAGCTAATTTCACTCTGTCAAAAACTTAACAGGAATGTCATGAACCTGAAGCCGACTGCTGCTTTTATCAGAAATATTAATGTGGGGGTCTGCATACGAACAAGTAAGAGGAAGATGGAAAATTCTTTTAATTTTGATCTGTCTCTTTTTGTTGGACTAGTCTGGCCAAATTTAACGTTAATTTATTTTCTAGTTAAAGTAGACTGTCTGGCAATTCATTGATATTTTTTCAAAATCAAGAATCATCTCCTCCTCCTCCTCCTCCTCCTCCTCCTCCTCCTCCTCCTCCTCCTCCTCCTCCTCCTCCTCCTCCTCCTCCTCCTCCTCCTCCTCCTCCTCTCATCCCCAAATGGAGCATGCATCAACCAACAAACACCAACCCCTCCTGTCTGTTTCCACCTTGTAAAGGATGGGCTACATTAAATGCTTCATCTATTCATTCATTCACAGGGATGTTGTGAACACCAACACTTCCAATGACAGTGATAAAACCTTGATAGACGTGAGTACATCAAGACTGTTGTACATCTTTTATGTTTGTTTCCTTGAAAGTGTGGCTTGTAGCTTGAATGATCACGCATGGTTTATTTTATGAGTACATCAACAGGATGACATTTTGGTTTACAGCTCTTTTGTTAATTCGATCATCGTGTTGGAGTGGCTTAGAAATGGACAGTAAGCAGATGAGCCAATAGATAGCTAATTAAATGCTGATATTCTGATTGATTAAAGTCAGAATTATTCATATTTCACTGTTGGAAAACCATCTGTATATTAGAATTCACTGATTTTCTGGTTGATTAAAGTCAGAATTATTCATCATTCACTGTTGGCATACTGTCTGTTTATTAGAATTCACTGCTTTTCTGGTTGATTAAAGTCAGAGTTATTTGTCTTTTACTGTTGGAATGCTGTCTGTGTGCTAGAATTAATTGTCTTTCTACAGTTTTTCTGAATTGTCTCGTCATTCAGAATGTAAGAAAACATCTCCACAGGTGGGAGGAATTGAACATAACAATGTATGATGAAACTTCTACCTTTCAAATTAAGTTCTAGTTGAATTTGATTGGTTCTTGTTTTCAAGAAAAAAACCTTATATATGTCACAATAAAAACAGTTGCTGAAAGAAAATATTGTTATGTTTTTAAGTCCACATGAAAAAGTTTGTATAAAGACTTAAATTGAAGATATTTGAAAAAACCTAACAATTAAGGCCAAATTTTACAAACTGATGGGTAGGTACACTTTGTTAATCATGTTGCAGAATAATAAAGAGCTGAAACTAATACTGATATATAACTATTATCTTTGCAGAGTAATACAAAACTAATACTGATACAAAACTATTGTTCTTGTAGAGTAATATGAACTTAATACTGATATATAACTATTATCTTTGACAAGTAATACAAAACTAATACTGATAAATAACTATTGTTCTTGCAGAGTAATACAAAACTAATACTGATATATAACTATTATCTTTGACAAGTAATACAAAACTAGTACTGATATATTACTATTCTTGCAGAGTAATTTAAAACTAATATTGATATATAACTATTATCTTTGCAGAGTAATAATTCGGAGCGCACTCTGCCGGACAGAGTAGACTCTGTAGATAGTCAAGACGATCCATTCAGCTGGAACAGGCAGAACAGTGTAAGTACTATATGAGATGTATGTTTTATATGCATTGTAATAGTTTACAAATATTTGCTTGCACACTGTTAACTCATTATGTCCCAAGGAACTCACTTTACAAAGATCAATTAACTCTTATGTAACCAAAACACTGTAAGAAGAGACATCAGGTGAGAGCTGTGTGTGTGTCATACATGGTGGTTGGTTTCACAGGTTGAAGAGACTTTTTGACATGTGTATGCAATTGGTCAGATAGCACAGGATGAAGAGACTTTTTGATATGTGTATGAAATTTGTAAGATAGCACAGGGTGAATAGACTTTTTGACATGTGTGTGCAATTGGTAAAATAGCAAAGGGTGAAGAGACTTTTTGACATGTGGATGAAATTGATAAGATAGCACAGGATGAAGAGACTTTTTGATATGTGTATGCAATTAGTAAGATAGCACAGGGTGAATAGACTTTTTGAGTTGTATGCAATTGATAAGATAACACAGGGTGAAGAGACTTTTTGACATGTCTATGCAATTGGTAAGATAGCACATGATGAAGAGATCTTTTGACATGTGTATGCAATTGGTAAGATAGCACAGGATGAAGAGACTTTGACATGTGTATGAAATTGGTAAGATAGCACGGGATGAAAAAGAACGTCTTCTTCAGTCCCTTACAGTTGTTATTTTAACTCTGCTAAACCCAGAGTGTTATATTACAATAATATCCACCTGTAAAGTCTTCTTTATCCCTTCTATCCCAGAGAGTTTTGACTGTTAACCATCTGAACAGTTACTTTAAGTGCTTTTGTTACTTTAACTCTTTCAGTTATGGTAAGAACTTTATCCTTTCTGTCCCAGAGAGTTTTGACTGTTAACCAGTTATCTGAACTGTTACTTTAAGTGCTAACTAGTCTATCTGAACTGTTATTTTAAGTGCATTTGTTACTTTAACTCCTTCAGTTATGGTATCAACACCAGGCTTGGACACTAACAATAAATGAGAAAAGAAAAATTGAACGACAGAAATTAAATGTCAGTAATGAAATTTTAAGTGTAACTGGGAATAATTGCAGCTTGAAAACGATACAGTGGGTCTGGGAATGCCCAGCCATTATCAGACTTCGTAAATGGTTGTGTCTTACCATAACCTTTTAATAAAAATTACATGTATGATATATAACATAAGGAAGCCAAATTAGTGCGGTAGCTAGCACTCTTGCCTGCCAGCCCAGTGATCGTGTGTTGGAATCCCCATTGATGTGGATATGTTGAAATTGACCTGGATTCCAAAGTTGATGCAGACTAACATGAGTACCGTTCTTCTTTTAAGTATTTTCCCCAAACGACTGGCATTTAAATATGGTCAAAGTATTTCAGTTTCCAAGACATGACACTGTTTATGAGTCAATTTTCTTTAGTGTTCAGATCTGGTAGATTATCATTTTTCTTGTTGGAACCTGGTCTCTAAGAACTTTTCTATATCATTTAAGTTTAACAGCACCGATTTTCTTCATTAGTGATTGTGAAATGGTGTATGATTCACATCTGTATACTGCTACAGGAAAGATGTATATTCTTACATATTTTACTTCAATTTGTTTGCTTGTGCTGTGTCATACGCTCTTAGTTCTGCTTAACTTCTGCATTTAGGGGTCCACTATAGCTAAAAATGAAAAGAGTAGAACAGTTTTTGGAAAGAGATTCACTTAAGTTTTGTGTTATGGGAATAAGAATCGTTGTGGTTCTGTTGTAGAAAAAAGTATGATTGTGTGCTTATTGTAGTGATAATTATAATTGCTGACCAATTGTAGATTTGCCTTGTGTTTTTCTTCCAGTTAGCGTCAACTATGAAAGAGTGGGATATTCCCTTTGAGGATCTCTTCATTACTGAGGCTATTGGCAAAGGGAGGATTGGAACTGTATATAAGTAAGTTACACCCAATTTCTGTATTCTCCTGTCTCATTCAGCTCATAAGTCACTTTTATAGACATGCACACAAATGTTGGGGCTTATTAATTGTGATTTTTCTTGTCACAGTCCATATTAGTTTGTCTCCACACTTTTCATTAGTGCTTTACTCATTATTCTTATTCTTGTTGTTTGTCCGGTATTTTTTTAATGATGTAATTTCAATGTATCTGTTTACCTTAGTTTAGTTAGTTGCATATCCATTACAGGATGTTGCAGTCAACTCCAACATTATTTGGCTATTTGAGATTTCTTGGCAAGTTTACATTCAGTAGTTTGCCATTGCTTTCTGAACGGCTGGCAGTCATACCATTGTATGAAAATCAACGCAAGGCAGTCTACTGCAAAATCGCCAGCAGCTGTGTTTCTGTTTACCTTAGAGCTGCAACATTTGTGTCTTTCAGCCAACTCATCCGACTTTTTCAGGGTATTTGTTTACCAGGTTAGCCTTCCCTGTGTTTTGTAGGGCATTTCGTATCAAGTTAAATCCTTAAATGTTTGATTTTTGGTGAATATATTCTGAAAAAGTAAAGAACAAATGTATCATCTTTTGATGTAGTCGCCACTGCGTTCAATGCAAGTCCTCCGGTGCAGATAAAGTGCATGGATTCCTGTTGAAAAATATTCTCTTGGTCGCGTGTGTAACCACTTGTGCACCACCTGCGCACCTCTTCATTGGACCAAAAAGTCTGTCTCAGAAGTCACGCTGTTTTGAAACTTCCTACTCCACTCATACACTTGCTGGTCTGACAGGCATTCATCACCATACAGGACTTTCATTCGCCAATGAATTTCTATAGGTTTCACCCCTTCACTGATAAAAAAACGGATGGTGCATGTCAAAAGTAGGACGGCTTTCTTTAAACTGTCCCTGTGATGTCACTGTGTTCATCTGCACTGTGATATCATGTGCTTAACACTCTTGACATCTTTAACAACAATACTGACATGTTACAAGACAATGGCATGGTTATTGTAATTTCTACCACACTTACGGTTTTCATTTAAATCCCCCTCGTATAATCTTTTCTTCTTTAACACTTATGGAGCAGATGAACAGATTAGGAAGAGCTTGGAGGCAATGGAGGTGTGGTTTCTGAGACATTACAAATACCTTGGACAGCCATTGTAACTAACAATGAATACCTGTAAGAGGCTAATGAAAGTAAAACGATATATACAAATACGCATGGCCGAATGGGTAAGAACACATGTTCTTAAACATCCATTGTGCTGAGGCAGAGGTATGCAGTTCAACCCCTACACCGGACAGCTGGACTAAAATGTTGACCTGTCGTCCTTGACGTGGGACGTAAATTACAAGTACCTCTGAAGTCAGAGTGGGTTCGCCTGATGGCGAGGGACGCTGTTAATAGGGAAAGTTAATCCACATGCAAAATTCAGTCCATCACTACTATAAATAGTGTGTATGGACTGTGCTTGAGTTCAAAGCGTGTGATATATATATATATATATATATATATATATATATATATATATATATATACATACACACACACACACACACACACACACACAAATATAAGAAGGAACCAACCCTCCTTAGTTGCCTCTTATAACATGCATGGCAGGTTACAGTGTTACTATTCTTTGCTTCCTTTACGGGTACCCGTAATACACAGGCGTTATCTGGCACTATGACATTTGAAGTGTGGCAGATTTCTTCATCAGGGGGAATGACTTATATAGGGTGTATTTTTAATGACTTTGCAGTGTTTGAAAATATTGCTGGTCCAAATTTTGATTCACCCTCTGTAAAGTTCATGCAACATAATAGGTAAATACAAAACTTGGATCGGCAGTATTTTCAAACACTGCACAGTCATTAAAAATACACCCTGTAGTACAGTCTTATTGCTCCATTATTCTTTAATTTGCTCCAGAACTGGTACATGGTACATGCTAGGCTTTTTTAGCAGACCTAATAATTTTTGGACCTACCCTACTGCGTTTTCAATATGCTTATAGCGTATATGCTTTTTTGACAAAAGTCAGCTCTTGATAGGTGGGTCAGCTTTATCTTTCATGTGTGGGTGGGGAGGGGGTGGGTCATCCTGGCTTGATATTAGCTGCTTTGTCTGTAGGAGGAAAGGAGGACATAAACAGATGTTAAAATCTGTGGTTAGTCAAAATAGATAAAGTATGTTACTGTAACTGTGCAATGAGTTAAACAACTCAAATGTAAAGTGGAGTTAGCTTGACAAGAACACAGTTATAATGGACAGAATGAGATGTTGCAGACTATAAAGCCTTCATTAGCTCACAAAAACAAAAAAAGACTGATACAACTACACAAAAAACTACAAAAAGGTCACCTAACTGAGGTTCTAAAGACATCTAAATCCTGGGGGAATAAAAATCAAACTCTCTCTCATAATAAATTGGACTGTTTTGAATGTGTTTTATTATGCTGTAAAGCCAAAGGCTTGCGAACGCGGTTTGTGAGCCGGTTACTGGGTGTTTGAAACTCAGCTGCGACCGATTTGTGCAGCAGACCGTGTCGCGTTGTGTTATACACGTGTTGATATGGGAGCCGGTTGTTCAGAAAACAATGGCAAACTACTGAACGTAAAACTTGCCTAGTACATCAACAGCAGCTGAAAAAGCTGGTGTTGACTGCAGCGTTCTGTAAGGGATATGCAACATTTAAAAAAAAAGTTAATCAACTGACATAACAAGTGTGATTGTTACTCTCTCCTTAGAGGGCTGTGGCATGGTGATGTGGCCATTAAAGTATTGGATACAGGGAGTAGCACCAACAATGATTCCCAGTTAGCGGCTTTTAAACTTGAGGTAAGTTGGTGGAGCCTAATTACTTATGTTAATACAATTTGAAGGATCTGTGTACACCTCTAGATTGGCGTGGGCATCTCTGAAAATTATGATTTCCTGCGGCATGGATAAATTTGTGTGTCAACTCCCTTCCATGTCATGACACAAGACTGTCAAGAATTTTCTGACACTGTCTTCCTCTGTCTCTCTTTCCACGAATCTTTCCAGTTGCCACAACATGTTCCATGTTTTGTCTTCTCATAACGTGGCCAAAAATGATAACTGTTTCTTTCTGATGTTTGTGATAAGTTGTCTTTGCGACTTAGCTTCCCTTAAAATGTCAGGATTACTCATTTTGGCTGTCCAATTAATTTTCAGCATTCTTCTATAAAACCACATCTCTAGATTGAATAGATAATGATAATAACAATGGATTCAAAGATATGTTCACCCATGCATGTTTTCTCATCGACTCCATGAGCACATCAAGGAAGATCAGGATGGGTTGGTGAGAAGACAATGACTTGAATCTCTGAAGAGGTCTATGTCACTTTTGCGCCAGGGCATGCAGGTGTAAGAGGAAATGGGTGAGCAGATAAGCTTGCGGGTTTAGCTTCTGTGGGAAATGGATGAGCATTGAGCCACGCTGATAAGCTGAATGCCCTCAGGGAGGCAGGACGAGTAAATACTTCAAGAGAAGGATGTGATTCTGCAACTTTGGCCAGACTGCAAGAACATCAAGTCAAATGGGCTCAAGAGTACCATGCGAGGAGCAAGAGAAGAGTAGTCGACCAACACACAACTGGTGTCCTCAGTTACTACCTGCTGAAGGAGATACTGAGGAGGGGATCTGAGTACTTGCGGACTAATATTTTGATGTGCAGTGAGCATGTTCTGTTGAGAAACGAATACATCCTAGTAGAATGGATTCAAGCATATACACCTAAAGAATTGATCTAAATATACACACAAGCAGAATGCATTTAATCATACAGCCTAGCAGAACACATTTAATCATACAGCCTAGCTGAACACATTTAATCATACAGCCTAGCAGAACACATTTAATCATACAGCCTAGCAGAACACATTTAATCATACAGCCTAGCAGAACACATTTAATCTTACAGCCTAGCAGAACACATTTAATCATACAGCCTAGCAGAACACATTTAATCATACAGCCTAGCTGAACACATTTAATCATACAGCCTAGCAGAACACATTTAATCATACAGCCTAGCAGAACACATTTAATCATACGGCCTAGCTGAACGCATTCAATCAATAAACCTAGCATAGTGTGTTTAATAATAAACCTAGCAGAATACATTTATACATATAGCCTAGCAGAATGCATTTAATCATACAGCCTAGCAGAACACATTTAATCATACAGCCTAGCTGAACACATTTAATCATACAGCCTAGCAGAACACATTTAATCATACAGCCTAGCAGAATGCATTTAATCATACAGCCTAGCTGAACACATTTAATCATACAGCCTAGCTGAACACATTTAATCATACAGCCTAGCTGAACACATTTAATCAATAAACCTAGCATAGTGTGTTTAATAATAAACCTAGCAGAATACATTTATACATATAGCCTAGCAGAACACATTTAATCATACAGCCTAGCAGAACACATTTAATCATACAGCCTAGCAGAACACATTTAATCATACAGCCTAGCAGAACACATTTAATCATACAGCCTAGCAGAACACATTTAATCATACGGCCTAGCTGAACGCATTCAATCAATAAACCTAGCATAGTGTGTTTAATAATAAACCTAGCAGAATACATTTATACATATAGCCTAGCAGAATGCATTTAATCATACAGCCTAGCAGAACGCATTTAATCATACAGCCTAGCAGAACACATTTAATCATACAGCCTAGCAGAACACATTTAATCATACAGCCTAGCAGAACGCATTTAATCATACAGCCTAGCAGAACGCATTTAATCATACAGCCTAGCAGAACGCATTTAATCATACAGCCTAGCAGAACGCATTTAATCATACAGCCTAGCAGAACGCATTTAATCATACAGCCTAGCAGAACGCATTTAATCATACAGCCTAGCAGAACGCATTTAATCATACAGCCTAGCAGAACGCATTTAATCATACAGCCTAGCAGAACGCATTTAATCATACAGCCTAGCAGAACGCATTTAATCATACGGCCTAGCTGAACGCATTCAATCAATAAACCTAGCATAGTGTGTTTAATAATAAACCTAGCAGAATACATTTATACATATAGCCTAGCAGAATGAATTCATACATACACCCCAGTGGAACCACTATGTTGCCGGGGCTCCACTATTTGTAGCGATTGTGAAAACGTACACAAAAACCCTTTCTGGACCAAACAGCAATGTTAGGTGTTGTGGTGAGTATCAAGCCAGCCATCTGACCTCCCTACTTCCATCAAAATGTCAAAGTACCTCATTTTATGAGCCTGGGTTGACCCTAGGACTATGTGGTCTTGAAAACCTTCTGCTAGGAACATTTGAATGCAGAATAACCTATCCGACTGGCTACGGCACTAGTCATTATGCTATCATGTCTCCAAATGTATGACACATCAGGAGTCACACTTAAAGTGTAATCTAAACTATTTCCTGAAGGGAGGTAGTGAGGGGGAGAGAGAGACTGAGATAGAGTACATCAAATTGGGTGCTTCTTTGCATGCAGTGAACGTGTTTAGATATCTTAAGTAGGTCAGTCAGTAAAAGACCCTTTTACATGGGTTGGGTATTGGGCATATGTCGCAAGACCCATATTTTTATTGACCAGTTGGCTCTCCATTATATATAGTACTGACCAATCAGCTTTCCCTTAGTGATGTCGTCAATATCACACTGGTTGCTTTCACTTCTCAAGATCGCTATGGGAGTCTCTGTGGCGAAGTGGTCAAGCCATCGAAGGTTGTGTGTTCAAGTCCAGACTACCTATTTCAGTTCACAAGTGCAATTTTCTTGGAGACTCCTGGGGGTTGTTCCTGGAGCTATGGAGTTTGTGCTTTGTGCGACGCTTTCGGCAGCCCGCACTGCGGAAAGAGACAGAGTCATATATGGGACAAAACCTGGTGCATTGAAGTCGATCATCTCGACTTTTACGACTTTTTGTTTTTAAAAACGACTTCTCAAAGATATTTCCTGGTACCCAGTTTTAACCCTTTACAGGGCAGACACTTGTCCGTTTTGTAGCCCTGAACGGGCAAGATTTTTTCAGGTTCGGTAAAATTTCGGGTCGCGTTAGTAAAAACATCACAAATAAGGTGTTAGTCAACCGATTTTAGTTAAATAAACAACACAATGAAGGGAAAAGCATGCAGAATATGTTACTCATGTGATTGTTGTCAGTAATCCATATATGAACACAAATATTTACGAAATACGGCATGTTTGTGATTTTCCGTCATCTATACGGCAATTTACAAACACATTTTCAGAATCATAATCACTTTCTTTAAAGTCCGACTCAGACTGCTAATGCAAAGTAACGCTTTGCACTGATATCTAGCTCCAATTAATAGTCAACTTCGTGCCCTTTAATGTCATTTAAATTGAACCTAGCGAAATCTCGGCTATCACTTGAAGAATCGCAGAAATCCATTTTGAAAAATAGCGTAAAAATCCCGAAAACTATCAAAAAAAGTCCACAAAAGCCTGTTCAAATTCGAACTATTGCGTTTACAAATGGCGGCCTCGTTGTCAAGCCGTCTGCGAAAGCGAAAGTAGCCGTCGGAAGTGTCGGAAAGCCGAGAGATCGCGTTTTTAAAATGCATAATAGTATCGGACGTAAATGGTCGCTATGCGCGTTTTATGGCATCAGCCGGAAATGGCCACTGTGCCCTGTAAAGGGTTAAACTAGGTTGACCTGGATACTCAGTTCAGTATTAAAAGTGAATTCAAGCTCATGTCACCGGGTCAACAGGCAAGCCACTATGCTATCACGCCTGGTATATGAATTTATAAGTGAAATCTTTGGTTTATTCACCAGATTGCAATTCTGCGCAAGACACGGCATGAGAACCTAGTATTATTTATGGGTGCTTGTATGACGCCACCTAGATTAGCTATAGTAACAAGGTAGGTGTAGACCAGGTGACAAGCAATACTGTCTCTGTGGTTTATTGCCATATGATCATGTCCTCATTATTATCACCATGTGCCATGCCGATACATCTGAGTCCAAACCATCCAGGTATTGATCTCTCTGCCTTCCCCATGCTCTTTTCCCATCAATTTTGCCAGTCGTCACCAAGTTTTCATGTTTATTCCTCATAATATGCCTAAAAATTATGATTGTCTACATTTAATTTCTCTATAATCAGGTGACATTTTTCATTTGTATGTTGTAGAACTGACTCATTTATTTTTGCTCTGTCCATGGTTTTCTTAGTATTTTCCAATGAAACTGCATTTTCACTGCCATTAGATGTTTCTCAACCTGTTTGATTGTTTTTACTTGTTTCACATAGTGTAGGTTCTATAGCACTTCAATGCTCTTTTTCTCACTGTGACAGCTTTTATTTTTTTAGGCGAGCATGTTTTCTATTTTGTAAAAGGCTACCTTTGCCATAGCAGTTCTTGTGATCATTATGTAGCTAGTATTTTCTCAGAACAAAGTTCTCACCCATGGCCCACTAGATGGACATTTGACCCATCACTTGTTCCGTGACCTCATTGAGTTTTGTTGCCCTGGGTGTTTTTAGTGTGTCGTGCCCACCATTATTTGGGTTAGCCACTGCCATGTCTTTCAGGAACCTTGCTGCCATTATTTTTTGTGCGTTCTTTCTGTACCATTCTCACAATTTATTGTGGCCAAAGTTCTTCAGTATTTTTAAGAAACATCGCTTTTTGAGTGCTGATCAGTCTACAAAAATATGGGTATATGCCTAATGTACCTGAGATGTGTTAAAGCGATCTTTACTTATTTTACTATATCAAGCATATGGTGCTAACGGCATACTTTTATTGACCAATCAGCACACAAAGGGTGATGATGTCATATTTTTATTGACCGATCAGCACACAAAGAGTGGTGATGTCATATTTTTATTGACCAATCAGCAGCATATGGTGCTAATGGCATATTTTTATTGACCAATCAGCACACAAAGGGTGTTGATGTCATATTTTTATTGACCAATCAGCACACAAAGGGTGGTGATGTCATATTTTTATGGACCAATAAGCACACAAAGGGTGGTGATGTCATATTTTTATTGACCAATCAGCACACAAAGGGTGGTGATGTCATATTTTTATTGACCAATCAGCACACAAAGGGTGGTGATGTCATATTTTTATTGACCAATCAGCACACAAAGGGTGGTGATGTCAGTATCATACCATTCACCTTTACTTCCCAAGACATTCTTCTTAGTTGCATATCCTTTACCAACATAGCAGTCAACTCCAAAATTTTTTTGGCTGTTAGTGATTCCTGGGCAAGTTTTCGTTCAGTAGTTTGCCATTGCTTTCTGAACAACCGGCACCCTTACCATTTAATAAAAAACCAACCCAGCTGTGTTTTGAATGCGGTACGCCGGATTACAAACTGCGTCCGTAACCTCTTCGCCACGGAGCCGGTGCCCAAGACATTAGCTGGTGCCCATTGTAACCGGGGGCAACCTGGGAGCCTAAATTCAGTTTAAAAGCGGAAGGTTTAAAAAGACAAGAGGATCTACTTCATTGCATTGAATGTCATCACATGTGGCTCAGTCTCTTTCTCTTTCATGTCATCACATGTGGCTCAGTCTCTAGAATTACCCAGACCACAAACTCCGTAGCTCCTATGATGACACCCCCGGGGATCTCCAAAACTTGCATATATCAACCCAGTGATGGAATCTGAAAACACATCCACAACCTTCGAAATGCAAGACTGGTGGCTTAACCACTTTGCCATAGGGACCTCCTGAATTTAAAAAAAAATTAAACAACCCCCCCCCCCCCCCCCCCCCCCCCCCCCCCCTCTCAATGCGGATTTAAACCTATGAGCAGCAGGCAAGCGTGCTTGTCACAGCAATAACACAGATACCTGTTGTGCATGGGGTTGCCAATACACAAGCGGCGAGTTGCTTATTTTCCTTTTTTTAAGTTGCATATCCCCTACAGGACATTGCAGTCAACACCAGCATTTTACTGCCGTTGATGTCTTGGCAAGTTTTACATTCAGTAGTTTTTGCCATTGCTTTGTTGTTGTTTGTTGTTTTAAGTTGCTTATTACATATTGAATTAAACCTATGACCAAGTGTGTATGAAATCCTTTTGAACCTACCTTGTAATATGCACATTTGTTAATGGAGCATGAGAAATCATCATCATCTTTGTAGGACAGCATGGCCGAATGGATAAGAACACGTGTTCTTAAACATCCGGTGTGCTGATGCCGAGTTTAGGGGTTCAACCCCTACACCAGATAGTTGGACTAAAATGTTGACCTATTGTCCTTGACTTGGGGGACATGAATTACAAGTACCTCTGAAGTCGGAGCGGGTTCGCCTGATGGTGAGGGACACTTTTAATAAGGAAAGCTAATCCACACACAAAATTCAGTCCATCACTACTAGAAGTAGTTTGTATAGACTAAGCTTGAGTTCAAAGCAAGCAAGAGTAAAAAAACTTTTTAAAAACTTTAAAAATCATCATCTTCCACTTTTGCTGTCAAGCCTTGTGGGGAGGAATAGTTGACATTTTAGTGCTTTATGGTGGCACCGAAAAGTGTCATTCTGTAAGATAGCATAAGAGACAACATGAGAAATAAATCCACAGGTATTGATTGGCACTTATATAAGTTGCGGAAAGAAATAGAAATTAGAAGATGCACTAGAGAGATAAAAATTGAAAGCTGTAGAGACTGCGCCAGGATTTAAACCCTTGATATCTGTTGCTGCCTGTGTATAAGTACGACAGTTATTTATGTATCTTATTTATATTTGATGTAGTTTCTGTAAAGGACAGACACTGTATACCATGATTCACCTCAACAAGACCACATTCAAGATAAACAAGGCCATTGTTATAGCATCACAGATAGCTCAGGTGAGTGGTTTTCTTACACCTTGTCTAGGGCTTAGCTTGTGGATTAAAAAAGTTAGTTGCATGTCATTTACAGGATGCAGCAGTCAGTCCCAGTATTCTTTAGCTGTTCATGATTCCTGGGCAAGTTTACATTCAGTAAGTTTGCCATTGCTATCTGAACCATTAGCTTTCTCTATTCACAGTGTCTCTCTCCATCAGGCGAACCCACTCTGACTTCAGAGGTACTTGTAATTTACATCCTAAAGTCAAAGACGAGAGATCACCATTTTAGTCCAGCTGTCCGGTGTAGGGGTTGAACCCCTTACCTCGGCATCAGCACACTGGATGTTTAAAAACATATTCTTATCCATTCGGCCATGCTGTCCTCCAAAACATCTTTAAGACAACATAACTTTTTGGATGTCATTTCCCCGGGAAGGTTAACCCGGTCAACAAATGCCTGCAGAAGTCGGATGTGTCGGCCTATTGGCGCAAGAATGCAGCTCTGCTGCAAACAGGCACAAAAAAAAACTCCGGATGAACGCAGACGAAGAAGAAGGATGTCATTTACTACCCAAGGGAGCTGTAGTGGCATACCAGTTAATGTGCTTGCCTGACAATGGTCAGGGTTCAAACCTGAGCTGAGGTAGGGTTGTTTTTACTGACCGCTGTGGCTTTGGTGTCAACCCATCGTCGATAACATTAGATATGTGGATGCTACAGTATTGATTGCAGACAATGAGCAGGATCTGCAACATTTAGTATATGTGGTTTTTGCACACAGGGAACAACTAGGGTTAGAATTAAATTGTAAGAAGGCACAGATTATGATCATCACTAGAAAGAAAGAAATACCACAATGTAATATACAGGTAAATGTGAATATTCTTTAACAAATGAATCGGTGTAACTATCTTGGAACAGTCATAACATCTGATGAAAGGTGTCTTGAAGAGATTAGAACAAGAATCGTTACAGTGAGGGTAGCCTTTTGCAAGATGGAAAACATACTGACCAATAAAAGGATATTAGATTTATACGTCCGGCCCCAACATGGCAGAAAAGCATTGAACCATTAAGGCCTCTGGAGTATTTATGCTTGTGGCTACAGTCTGCATTTGCATTTTCCTCATGTTGGACTGGTAGTACATGGTTCTGTTGCCCTGCTACTGAGTGAGTGCATGGCGTGCCACTGTGAACTGTGAAATTAATGTGGAATGTTTTTACATTTGTCAGCTGTTGTTAGTACAGTAAACTGCATGGTCGGAACAATGGCAACTGGCTGTCGCTGAATTGACTCGGTTCATAAGTACATTTTTCAGAAGACTCCTGGGAGTCATCACTGGAGCAGGTCGCCCTGCAGAAAGAGGCCGGGCCATGTGGGATAAAACCCGGGTCAATGAAGTATTTCTGATGACTACCGATTCCATTGATGATGAACTGTATTTTTCATGGAGGACTTTTGTGTTGGCATTCTGGCGGCGGCATTATGCACAGTGTACCTGTGCGTGCTGTTGGCTTGCCGAGGCTCCTGTCTGTTCCACTTTTCACATTGGGCAGTGAGGAGCATTTTGTGGGATATTCACTGGCACAGGGATGGAGCATAATTGGGACGACCAGTTGCCATGAAGTAACTAACTAACTAACTAACTTACTAAAAAGATAGTAATTGCAACAAGAAAAAGTGTTGAAGTGCTACCTAGAACCTTTACTTTTTTATGGATGTGAAGCATGGACAATGAACAGACAAGCTGAAAAACATCTAATGGCAGTGAAAATGTGGTTTTTGAGGAAAATGCAAAGAATATCATGGACAGACAGAAAAACCAATGAGCAGATCCTATGAGAAACAAATTAAAAGTGTAGAGAAATTAGACGTAGAAGTCAAAAGTTTTTGGACACGTTATGAGAAAAAATAAACTAGAGAACTTGGTGACAACTGGCAAGACTGAGGTGAAAAGAACAAGGGGAAGGCAGAGAATTAAATATCTGGATGGTTTGGCCATGTGGCATGGTCGAGACAAGAACACGAGCTAATCCACGACTCTGGTGATCGTGTGAAATGGCGAAAGATGACCGCCCGTGCTTATCGGCATGGAACAGATGATGATGATGATGAAATTGAGTATCAGGAAATATCCTGGTAGACGTAACATTCATCACATCACCTACTGAGTGCTGATTGGTCTATAAAAATATGGGGCTAGCACCATATGCCTGGTATCCCACAAAGCATGTAAAACATTTCTTTAGGTTTACTTCATTTATAACCATCATCAAGTGCCCTGCCAGCTGGCATAGGCATTTATGTCGCTCCACATATCTTGGTCTTTGATGTTCTGGATCAACTCTGCTGATGATATTTCTCCATGCCACCTCCTCATTCCATCCAGCATCATTTCTCTTGGTCGGCATCTGCCTCTCTTCCCTTTGATCTTTTCAGTTGTCATGATGTTCTCCAATGTCTCTCTTCTCATCACATGACCAAAGAAAGCTGTCTCTTTCTTATGGTTGTATATAATGTTCTAGTTTCATTAGCCTCTTTCAGGCAGTCGTCATTAGTTACTCTGGCAGTCAAAGGAATTTGCAATATTCATCTCAGGAACCACATCTCTGTTGCTTCCAAGTTCTTCCTTATTTGTTATTTTACATTCCAAGATTCACCGCCATACTGCAAAACAGGTTCTATAAAGCACTTCAGCACTCTCTTTCTTACATTCAACAATAGTGATTTATTGCATAAGATACTGTTCATTTTCAAAGGTCCGTGACCTATTCTGTTCTTAATCTCTTTTATGCACCTGCCATCTGATGTTATTTACTTTATTACTACCCTGTTAATTCCTTATTGGCACATTAGACGGTTTTATTACTACTGGCTGTATTATTCTTGTCTAGGGCATGAGCTACCTGCATGCAAGGGGCATTATCCACAAAGACCTGAGAACGAAGAACATTTTCATGGACAGTGGGAAAGTGGTCATCACTGACTTTGGTCTCTTTCACGTTACCAAGTTATGCAGGGGTAACAAGTAAGTTCCGCAGTAGTTCTTGTCTTTGTTTAACCGTAGTCCAGTCACAGCAAATCAATGAATGTAAAATTTTACCAGGAAGCACAGTGAAAGGAAAGACACATACATCTCTATTAGCAGAGTTTTTACCTTTTCATTTAAACAAAAAATGGAACACGAGTTAAAGTTAGTTGCATGTCTCTTTCTGGATGTTGTAATCAATCCCAGCATTTGTAGGCTGTTTGTGGTCTACTTTAAAAAAAAGTCTTAAAATTCGAGAGGATCGATTTTATTGCCCCGGGTTTAACCCATATGGCTCGGTCTCTTTCGGCAGGATGGCCTGCTGAAAACGTCACACAAAGCATGAACTCTGTATCTCCGGTGACGACCCCCGGAGTCGAGAAAAATGCACTGGTAAACCAAAAGACGTAGCCCGGAATTGAACCCACAACTTCGGAGCGCGGGGCAGACGGCTTGACCACTTTATCACGGAGACTCCTAAGCGATTTACTAGGCAATATTTGGTAGACGCCTCCTACCATCAAAATCAGTGAAAAGTGGTGTACTTCCAGATCCGCCCGTAGTTAATTTCGAACACTTGATATGTCGGAGAATTGTAGAAGTTTCCCCTAAGCCACAGTGCTAGTAGGAAAACAAGTATACCTGGTTAAAAACATAATTTTCCAAACAAAGACATGATAATGTTCTGGAAGAAGTTGTTCTTTAAAAAAAATAATATCATTATGATACTTGTTATGATTGCTGGTGGATTTTGAGAAGATTATAAAATAAGGGTTGATGAATTAAAAGTTGATTGTCAAAGTAGATGCAGTCATCAGACTTTGGAATTTAAAAATGTACTTTCAGCAGATTAAAAATCCTGTGCTTTACTTGAAATTACAACTCAGGTCACCTGCTCTTGCGACCTTAGAAGAAATCAATGAAGACAGACAAATGCTAAAAGGAGTTAAATATATTGTGGCTTCATCATAACTTTAACTTAGGCATTAAGAACCACTGAAAGACAAGATTCTTGTTAAATAAAAAAAAAAAAAAAAACAGACACAGGCGAAGTTTTGTTTGGCAATCATATAGAGAGCTGTCTTTGGAGGCAGACGTGGCATGTATGCAGACAGAAGAGGAAGCACACTATTGACAAGACATTAGCAGCTTCATACCAACCCAGTTCTGTGATACTGAGTCCACTATAGGTGTCTGTGACGTGAATGATCAGCTTCCACATGCCTCAGCTCTTCAAGACCTTCAGTGGATCTGCTGATTAAGTCATGCAGAGCTAGTAATGTTGAGTCCACCATAGATATCTGTGACGTGAATGATCAGCCTAGACCTCAAGTGGATCTGCTGGTTAAGTCGTGTAGAGCTAGTAATATTGAGTCCACCATAGATATCTGTGACGTGAATGATCAGCCTAGACCTCAAGTGGATCTGCTGGTTAAGTCGTGTAGAGCTAGTAATGTTGAGTCCACCATAGATATCTGTGACGTGAATGATCAGCCTAGACCTCAAGTGGATCTGCTGGTTAAGTCATGTAGAGCTAGTAACAGTGAAATCCAATATTCTGGCTTGAGGAGTACCAGTTGCAGGGACATTACGGATGGAGAAAAGACATATATGCTGTTAGAATTTAACAACACTTATGTAGAGCTACCCACATTGGTATAATTGTTAACAGACATGCTTACCACGATACTGTTCCAGGTTCGGTCCCCAGCTGCGGCACATTTCTTTTTTCTGACCCGTACTCTCTGGAGTTGGCCCAGATTAATAAAACGATACCGGGTAATTTTCCTAATTGTCTCCGAAGAAAAGATGAGGAAAGAAACTTACTAAGTCACTTCCTTGTGCCATAGCCTAGAATATGTGAAAGCCCACCCCTTCGTTTCCAACAGCAGTATCTGCCTTGGGTCTGCTTTGACTACTTTTTTTGTCTAAAAATGCTCAGGTGTAGCATTTATTCAGAGATGGTATTGACTGGCACCTTGACTTCTTGATAGATGACAGTTTGTAAAATGGATACCTCTCCTTAGCACAAAGCCAGGGTTGAAATTAGAGACCATGTATTGCCATGCAGCATGATCCCTCTCTCAGCCAGCCTAGTTTACTCTAGAGGAAAGGTAACACAATTACATCTGGAACAAGACAAGCTGCAGAAGCTGCCAGATCAGTAAAGCAATTCTCTAACCATCTACATGTTGGAGCTTCCATCCTAGATCAGCTTCTGACCAAGGCTTAGGTCTTGGTCTGCCCTGCCATAATATTTAATCTTTAGGTTGCATTCCTCGCACCAGGATAAGGCTTGTATTCTACCAACTGCCTGAAGCCATTGGCACAATGTGGGGTGTCGGGTATGGTGAGCACCGCCAACATTTGGTGCTAACAGAAAGCAGGTAATGCCGTCTATGGTAGCTCAGTCATATCTGACCAAGACCTGATTTACAAGACTTGTAAAAGACTGTATTATGATTTAACTTATTTGTATAGTTAATAATTCACAAGTGTTAATAAGTCTCGTTTATACTCTATCAGCAAGGATAACTGGCTGAGTGTTCCAAAGGGCTGGTTGTGTTACCTGGGCCCAGAGATCATCCGGTCTCTTAAAGCTATGCAGCAGTCTCAGTCTGATTTGCCTTTCACTAAAATGTCAGACATGTATGCTTTTGGGTAAGTGCCACTAGATGTTTGTCTCTCATTGTTGGTTGATTGGTGATGACTCACCAGGAAGTTTGAGTCTTGCTCTCAGGATTCTTGTGTGTTCAGGTAGTGTGAGCACTGAAAATTACTAACCGGTAATGAAGTGGGGACTGTGTTGCAGTGCCCTCTTTCCCCTCTAAAATCTCAGAAACCAATGAGGTGTGCAAGATTGGTATTGGAACTTCACATCTGCGGAGAGACATATTAGGATGTTCTCAGGATATGATTCAGTACAGCATATGTGGACTGGCTGGTAATAGGCCTAGGTCATTCATGTTTTCTCTACAGGTTGGAGGTGTTTCATTGTCAGTAGGCTCCAGCTCATGCCCGCCGGGACTTTACTGGTATAGTGGTTAGTGGCTTTACCAACACAATGGTCTTGAGTTCAAGCCACAGTATCGGCATAATTCTCTTAGCTCCCGGCCTCATAAAATGGGTGCCAAGGACTTTGAGATTGATTGATTGATTTAGGAACCGACATCACAGCATTCGGGACATTCCCATAAGCGCTCCGTCCCCATCCTCAGCAACCAGCGAAGAGTTCCAACACTAATAGTTCCAGTAGCAATCTGATTATGTGTAGGACTTTGAGAAGGGAGGGATATGTTGAAAGGAACTGATCACCCTGCCTAGTAAGGCTGTGGCACAGTTTAGTGATTTACTCTTCACTGGTTTATGGTGTTGAAGCATGGCCAGTGAATCGGCAATGTGAGAGTAGAATGGAAACATTCGTAATGTGTTTTATAAACAAATAGGAGGGAATATTATGCCAGGGAGAAAAAAAAAGAAGTATTATAAAAACTGAAATTGAAAAAAACATTAAGATCACTCAACTAAGGTATTTTAGTTGTATAAAGAGACACAGCTCATAGTTAAAACATGTTCTGATGGTAAAAGTGGAAGGAAAGCATGGAAGAGGAAGACAGTCTTACACCTGAGTGAACATCATGAGATGGACTGAAAGAAGATTCTGTGAATGCACCTTGAAGATGCAGGGCAAAGTGTTGTAGACTCATTTCCCTCTGCCTTCAGTGGGAAGATGGCACTTGATTATGAGTGTAATTAAGGCATATTTCTGGTAGTATTTGTCATAGAATCACTTTTATATACAGAAATACTTGGTCATTTGATGATGTGTTACTGCTGAAACCATCTGCCATGAAATTATATTTTGTTCAGTTAAACATGTAAGATCTATAATTTGCCTTGTGTTACCGCGGCCGATAAGGAAAGCAAAGAACAGTCACACTGAAACATACCATGCATGTTATGAGAGTTGACTAAGCAGAGATGGCACGAGACTGGCTGCCTCATCCTCGAGAAAACTAGCTGCAGAATCTAACCAATGATGGACAAGTCTACAAAGGGCTTGATGTGAGTTTGTTCAAGGCCTATACTTTATTGGCAGATGAAAGGCAACAGAGTATTTATAAATGTTATTAATGCAAGTCAGGTCTAGTCATATATGGCTGAGCTACCGTATGATGGTAGACGGTACTAACTGCTTTCTGTTAGTGCTGAATGTTGGATAGCGCTGACCAAACCCGACATCCCACTTTGTGCCAATGTGCGGAGAAGCACAATTGGAAGGGTGCAAGCCTTATCCTGGTGTGAGGAAATGCTGCCTAATGACTAAATGTCATGTGAGGGCAGACCAGGCTCTAAGCCTTGGTCGGCAACTGGTCTAGGATGGAAGCTCTGACAGGCGGACAGAGCATTGCTTTGCTGATCCGGCAGCTTCTGCAGTTTGTCTTGTTCCAGACATATTGGTGTTACCTATCCTCTGAAGTAAATAGATAAGCAGAGAGAGAGATCAGGCTGCATACGCAACACATGGTCTCTACAATTTGTGCTATGGAGGGGTTATTATGCCTTTTTATTTGGAAGCACAATAACTATCATCTGTCAAAATGGCAAGGTGCCAGTACAGTGTTCCTGTATCATATTCATCATTAGGGATGGCTGCTGTTGAGCTGAGACTGGAAACAAATTAACGCAAAATGTGATTGGGAAACTCAACAAGAGAAAGACACATGCAGATAGAAGTGAATGGTTCAACTGAAGTTTTTATTAGCAAACACACACAAAAGAAAATAGGAAAGAATAATTAGATAGTAAATTAAAAATGTGCGGAAATGATTGCACCAGTTATCAATTAATGTGATGCTCATGGCATCGTCGCAGAAAGCCACTTGAATCTTCCAGATGATTCCACTTGGGTATCGCGAAGGTTGTGGCAAAATGTTATGCATTTCCATTTTTCAAGTAATTCCGTCAATTCAAGGCAGATTAAAATCGACTGATGTTTACTAAACTCACTAACTCACAGGCTGACTACCAGCGACTGACTACCAGCGACTGACTCTGTGAGCAGGAAAAAATGCACGCATGTTCATCAAGGTCCTTTTTTAAAAATAGTTGCATATCCTTTACAGGACGTAGCAGTCAACACCAGCATTTTACTGCTGTTGTTGATGTCTTGGCAAGTTTTACATTCAGTAATTTGCCATTGCTTTCTGAACAACTGGCTCCATACCAACACGTTAAAACCAGTGTTAGTTAGTTAGTCGACAGATCATCCTCGTTGCACATCGGACCATTCAGTCCATAAGTGCTCGGATCCCCTCCTCAGCAAATCCCGCAGCGTGTAGCGGCTAACGACGCCAGTTCTGTGTTGGTTTATCAATCTTCTTTGGCTTCCTGCGTAGTGTTCTTGTTTGGCCACCCCTCTTTTAATTTGCTGCTCTCACAGTCTGGCCATTGTTGTAGATTCACAGTCATCACTTGGTTCTTGCAAAAGTCTCACTTCTCGTAGAGCATTCAGAATGTCAGCCTGGTCCATGGCGCGTCCGCCCTCAACAGTAGCCTCACCTGCGAGCTTGTCAGCCCGCTCATTTCCTTGTACTCCCGCATGCCCTGGCACGAAGATGAAACTAATCTTTGCCAGCCGAGACCGCTTCAGAGGCAGCAACCATTCTCTTCGGATCGACCCCTCCTCTATCCTCTTGATCATGTTCATTGAGTCGCTAAGGAAACAAGCCCTAGTGAATGTCTGTGTCTCGAGCCATGTTATTGCTTTACTTACTGCCATAACTTCCATGGTCAGGCTACTTGTGGTTTCAGTGAAAGCACCAGAGTCCTCCTTCACAATTCTCCCTCCGGCCCGAGCTGTAAAGGCCCATGAGCTTCTCACATGTCGGACGACCGACCCATCTGTGTAGATGACCGCGTCACTGTCTAGCGAATTCTCGAAAATCAACGCTTGTACTTCAGCCTCAACAGCAGCCGGATTTTCTTGTCTGCATTTTCTATCTAGTTGGATGCAAACTGAAAAGGATGTGCAGATAAAACCAGTGTGACGTGGTCTGCTGCCAAATCGGTCACGGCTGTGTTTCGACTGCAGGCAAGTGGCATTATGAATCGCGTCCGCAATGCCATTGCAAACGAGGGTCCTTTACACATTCCCTTTGAAGGACCCCACCCTTGCCTCATTTGTTTCTGTGGAAAATACTACGGTCTGATACTTTTTGAACAGACCTCATACGTACATCCATGTTTCATGTTAATGTAAAATGCTCAAGTAAATTTATATCTTAAAATGTAACATGTTGTCTCTTCTCTGATACAGCACTGTTTGGTATGAACTGCTATGCAATGATTGGCCATTTCGCAGTCAACCTTGTGAGACTATCATTTGGCAAGTGGGACAAGGTATCAAGCAGTCTTTGAGCACTGTCAACTCTCCTAGAGAAGTTAAGGTTTGTAGATCTTGGTCGTGTAGATTTATAGTATACATATTTCAGCATCCCAAATATAAGTAGTATTGGTGTAGGGCAAATAATGAAATGCATATAAGTAGATATGTATTTACATTAGTTGACAGAAATGTAAATTTGGGAAGACATAGGTGGAGTTGTGTTGTCTGGGATGTACAAAAATAGGTCAGCTTGGAGTGAGTTGGTTGAACATCGATGCCCGAGTGAGGGATATAGGACAAAAGAAGAAGTGAAATATACACAAGATGCTATTTCTGCTGTCCCTGTTGAAGGTTTTTGTGACCAAAATATTGGATGTGTTGCGTGATTTAATGTGTAAAATGTCTGACTTTTCTTAGATGTGTTTATGTTGTATATATGTTTTTATTTGTTGTTCACACACTAGTGGAATGTGTGTTACCATTAACCATTGTCCTTGTGAGGTATACTATCACTATCATCATCATCATCATGTGCTCTGCTGGATGGCTTAGGCTTTCATGTCTCTCCACAGATCTCAGTCCTTGTGTTCTGGATCAACTCTACTGATGATATATCCTCTGTGCCATATTGTTTTAGACCATTGAGCTTAATTTCATTTAGTCTGCTGTTGCCTCTTCTGTCGCTGATTATTCCACTTATCACAATGTTTTACAATACCTCTCTTCTCATTAAATGACCAAAGAACGCTGTTTTTCTTTTTCTTACTGTTGTGTATAATGTCCAACTTTTATTAGCCTCTTTCAAACAATTGTTGTTAGTTACTCTGGCCATCCAAGGTATTCGCAACATTCATCTCAGAAACCACATATTTGCTGCCTCCAATGTCTTCCTAATTTGACCATCCACATTCCAAGATCCACTACTACACAGCAGAAATTCTGTGTAACAATTTCAGTACTCTTTTGAAACATAGTATATGTCTTATTCGTTGATCCTCCAGAGACTCATGTCTTGTTTTAGTTTCCATTTGGTAGCATATTGTAAGAAGTGGAAAGATTAATGGGAAAAGAGATAAGAAAGGTAGTCTGTGAAGATTTTGGACATACTTTTGTCATGGCATGGGAAGATATCAGCACATGAATTGATCAGTTCTGCTGGGGAATGATACCTCTGGCGATCTCTAGTTTTTTAATTGAATTCTATTAGTGGACAATGAGCAGAGAAGCTGATAAATGTCTAATGGCAGTGGAAATGTGGTTTCTGAGAAAAATGTAAAAAATACTGTGGACAGACACAAAAAATGAATGAGCAGGTCCTACAAGAAGCAAATGATAACTGTAAACTGATTAGAGAAATTAGACATAGAAAGTCAAGGTTTTTGGGCACATTATGAGGAAAAATAAACTGGAGAACTTGGTGACAACTGGTAAACTTGATGTTAAAAGAGCCAGGTGAAGATATCTTGATGACTTGGTCATATGGCTTTATCGTGACGAGAACACAGACCTTATTCAAGACTAATTTTTATGTGAAATGTCTTCCCCTACTTATAAGCATGATGATGATGTGAGATGACTGCACCTGCCTATCAACATGATACATGCTGATAATTATCTATTAGTATCCTTTTGTTCTCGTTTGCTGTTGAAAGTTTTGTATCTGCTGTGTCCAATTTGTTACTATGATTGTGTTCTAATAAAGCTGACACTTCTCAAAATTGCCATGACTGCACCGAACTGATGCACTTAACGTGTTTAGAGTTAAGGTTGACAGACAACAGCATTCAAGGAAACTTTAACCACTAACCAATGCTGCCTTTCTGTGTGTCTTCCCATCAGGAAATTCTCATGTCATGCTGGACATTTCGTGCCAGCGAGCGTCCAGACTTCTCCCAGATTGCCAAGGCTCTAGACCGTGTCCCACGGACCCGGCTGATTCGAAGCCCCTCACACCCTTGCCAGCTTAGTCGGAGCTCAGATGCACTGTCGCTGGTTTGACCTCAGGAAACAGCTGGCGGTTATAGTTCTCAGTTGAAGACATTCGCTGACCTTTTAACCTGGGCAGAGTGATGTCATATTGTGTTTTCAGTCATCTTACAACTAGCAGTGTTTATTCCAAAACTACAGAAGTTTTTGTTCAGTTAGCTAAGAGAGAGGATCCCAAAACTACAAGTATTTTGTTTAGTTAGCTAGGAGAGTTGATCCCAGAACTTAAAGTGTTTGTTCACTTAGCTAAGAGAATTGATCTCAAAACTACAAGTTTTTGTTCGGTTAGCTAAGAGAGTTAATCCCAAAACTGCAGAAGTTTTTGTTCAGTTAGCTAAGAGTTGATCCCAAAACTATAAATTTTTATTCAGTTAGCTAAGAGAATTGATCCCAAAAGCTAGATTTATGGTGGAGTAACGTTTAAAAGAATCTTCAAAATGGTATCATTAACAGATTCAGTGCCAAAAAAAAAAAAAGGTTTGGACCAAACAAACAGGGGAAGTAGGGGCGTGTTACAATTATGACTTAAAAGTTGTTAATATGGTAGCTTTCGTGTTGTATCAAATTAAATTGGGTTACATAGGGGAAAACTACTGTATAAAAACTCATGGCAGATACCCGAGGTTTCTTAAGACAATTAATCATCCCATGGCACTTCATCAGTTAATAAGGACGACTGCATTGAGCTGATACTGAAGAAATGTGACATGATGTGTTAGTGCACCCTGATGTGTTGAAAGTTGAAGAAATGTGACATGATATGTTAGAATACACTGATGTGTTGACAGTTGAAGAAATGTGACATATGTTAGAGTACACTGAAGTGTTAACAGTTGCAAGTGTTACTACACGCTCATCAAAACCCTAAGGAAAAGAGAAATAAAATATATCGGGCATATCAACAGAAGAGCTGCAATAGTGAAATGAACTTTATCTGGGGATATTACTGGGCAGGAGTGCAGATGAAGACTAAGACAGATGTATGTGAAAAACAAACAGCTGGACAATAAATAATAATATATGTAACGTAAAATCTCAAATGACAAAGAAGATTGGGGAGTCATGATTACCAGTGACCAGACACTTGAAATTAAGAGGGAGAAGGCATGAAATATTAAACTTCAGTTATATTTCAGCAAGCTGTAAAATATCTAATTGTAGTGGAAATGTGGTTTGTGAGGAAAATGCAAAGAATACCATGGCCAGACAGGAAAATGCATGAGCAAGTCCTATAAGAAACACATGAAAACTGTAAACTGATTAGAGAAAGTAGATGTAGACAGTCGAGAGGTTTTGGTCACGTTATGAGAAGAAATAAACTGGAGAACTTGGTGACAACTGGCAAGATTGCGGGGAAAAGAACAAGGGGACAGCAGAGATAAATATCTAGATGGCTTGGCCTCATGGCATAATAAGACAAAAACACAGAGCTGATCGACTCTGGTGATCGTGTGAGATGACACATGATGATGATTGATATTTAAGATTCACCAATTCATAACTCTGTAAACAATTGGGCAGAGTTCAAACTCTCTTTATAAAATGCATTGAAAAATTGAGAACTTTTGAAATTCAAATTGAGTGTATTTAGATGTGAGGATGTGTAAGGAAAATACTATAGCACATACTACTGTCTAACAACTGCGGACTTCATACATACTAAATCACTGTTTTGTGAAGTGAGGTTGGGTTGTTGATGAGACCCTCATTACATTGAGTTGCTCACTTTTGCAAGAATTGATTTAATCTGGGACTGATAGCTTGATCTCTTCCTAGCGTGTGTTATTTGTCGATAATAAGATGTAGAGACCATTCATCCAGTGAGGTTTAATGACTGATTATGAAGGTGACTGATGAGGCCAAAATGAGTTCAAAAGACTCGTGGGCAGTGTGGACAGTGATGGTAGTCATACTTGAATTTTCTGGCTTGTCTTTGTAGATTAAGAAGTGCAATCTCTGTTGCCTCACAAGTAACTGCACCTTGATTTTTTTTTAAAAGTATGTATCAACTAGATAGATCTTAGGCGGCATCTCCCATGTGTCTGTAATCCTAGTAGACAAGCAATTCATTCATCTTAAGCATTTTCATGACCTCTACTCACAGGGTATGCAAGATGTTGGTATTAATAATCTACCATAATCATGGGGAAATGATGCTTGCAGTCTCGTAGCGTGCAAAGGTTGTAGTTCTTGGCAGCGTCCATTTCAGGAGAGAATGGTCTGTCCCCTCATTGTTAGCCAGGTAGTGTCTGTTTGCGTGCTTCATAGGAAAGGGAAGCAAATTCTTCATCAGTGTGGCATTTTAATCTGCACATCAGTTCCTGCAGCATCCCTAGGGTGAGGCCGTATATAGCCTTTCTTTCTGAAACTGAAGAGCAGTGTTACAAGACCTTGCTTTGTCGAGATGGCTGCACAAGTTTGTTTCAAACATGCCAAAAAAGTCACACGCATGGAAAGTCGCATCATCAGTTGGGGTTTGTGAAGAATTAGCAGTGTTGTCGAAGTAGGAGAAATCTGGCAGTAAATTTGCCTTTTAATTCTTGGTTTTAATATGTTATTATCATATTATGGTTCAATACGTAATCACCCGATAATAACCTCATACTATAGGTAAATACATAATCCCATGATAACAACCTCAAATTATAGGTAAAAACGTAATCCCATGATAACAATCTAATATTATAGTTCAATACGTAATCCCATGATAACGGCCTCATATTATATAGTTCAATGCAAAATATCAAGATAACAACCTCATATTATAGTTCAATGTAAAATGTCAAGATAACAACCTCATGTTATAGTTCAATGTAAAATATCAAGATAACAACCTCATATTATAGTTCAATGTAAAATGTCAAGATAACAACCTCATATTATAGTTCAATGCAAAATCCCATGATAACAACCTCATATTACAGTTCAATACATAATCCCATAATAACAACCTCATATTAGAGTTCAATACATAATCCCATAGCAACCTCATATTATAGTTCAATACATAATCCCACAATAACAACTTAATATTGTAGTTCAAAACGTAATCCCATGATAACAACCTCATATTATAGTTTAGTGCAAAATCCCACGATAACCTCATATTATAGTTCAATACAAAATCCCATGATAACAACCTCATATTATAGATAAATACATAATCCACATATAACAACCTTATAGTTCAATACGTAATCCCATGACAACAACCTCATATTATAGGTAAGTACACAGTCCACAAATAGCAACCTCATATTATAGATAAATTCTTACGTAGGTAAGTCCACAGAAAACTGTCTGTCACCTATGTCATCTACTGCCTATTGTACTTTGCTGTGTAGAACAGGGGAGTTTAGAGAATTAAGGCCGTCTAGCAAGTGTGCCCGCTGCAAACTGTAGTGTCATTCTAAATATGCAGATACAGATTTTAATCAGATAATTTATTATTAGGCTCCATTTTGGTTTTAAACGTTTGAAAAATGTTCAATAAAACATTCAGTCTACATTGTGGTTCATGATGACATTTTAAGATTATGGTATAGAGTTTTATTTCACATTCTTTTAGCTAACTACAATTAGATGAGTGATTTAAATGACCATTTTATTTCTCTCATGTCTGAAGTTTTATTTGTTTTTACAAAAAATAACATTAATATTTTTACACCAAAGTTAATTTTAACAGAGTATAATTAATCAGGAGATTTCAACTAAGATAAAGATTCAACTTAGACACATGACAGTTGTTACTATCTAGCTCAAATTCCTTCTGCTTCTTGAAGGACTACCTCATTTGTGTTTCTGTCTGTCTATGGTATTATTATTCTTCTTTCATTCGCTTGAAATCTGTCTTCATCTGCAATGTTGTCGCTTGTATAAACTTCACTGTCTTTTCTAGTTCCTTCAGGGTCCATAGTTTTTATCTTCCACTGTTGTTTCTCTAGGCCAGAAGGTTTGCCGAAATATATCATATTTTGAGCAGTTTTGTGCATATGGCTGATTCACCAAACTTGAATTTCCATGGTATTCTAATTCAGTGTCAATTCCCCACCACTCAGAAGAGCTGTCAAATAGTGTATTTAATGGATCTCTGATTCCGAGTTCTCCTAAAGACTTGCACCATGTTGCTCACTCACTTCCTTTATGTTTCTTTGTCTTTGTAGACGGCATCTATAAGGGACAAGTCAGGTAAAGACTGCCAGTTTGTATAGAGCTTCATGATGTTCCAATACTGGGACACAATGCTAAATTTTGGTTTTAATCATATTGCACCGCAGTAAGTGGTAGACAGTCATTATAAGTCATTGGTTTGTCTACAGTAAATGGATGACAGTGAAAATAAATCATTGGTTTGTGATTGCAGGTAAAGGCTGCCAAATTGTCCAGATCTTCATGTCATTCCAATGTTAGGGCGCAATGCTAAGTTTAGTAATTCAACATATTGTCATGCATTGAGTGGAAGATGGTCAAAATAAACCTTTTGTTTGTGACTAAAGCAGATAGGCAACATTTTTTAGGAGACATTTGCAGACAGTAGATAAAGTAATAGGATCCAGGTGGCCGAAAGGTTAAGGTTACCAGTTAACACATCATAGGACCTGCATTCTAATCTATGATAGAGCAAAGCATGTTTATCTGTTTGAGGTGAAATCATCTTCATCTGCACACTTATGTTTTTACTTGCTATCAGCTTTTATTCAACAACCTGGGACAACCCTCTCAACAAATATAAGCAAAGATACAAGATGCCGTAATGATACTCTTTTCTTTTTAATAGAAAAAGGTTATCTTCTCATTATAAAGTTTACTTTAAATAGTTAATTCATTTCAAAGGAAGAAAGAAAAATACTGGACAAGGAATTAGAAGTGATAGTGAGATTGAAGTTTTTGTGAGAGAACTAAGAGAATAGAAGTGATGTATGTTTACATTTTCCCAGCACAGTAATAATTTAGTCAATGGAGATAGCCTACATAATAATTATAAATTGATGTAATATTTTCTATTGGATAATTTATTTGTGTGACCTTTGAGTGACCTGTCTATCACTGCTTGTTCTTTCTTCCTTCAAATCTGTGGTTGGTGTTGTATGCATATTGCGTGTTTATGGTGCAGTTTGTGTATGTTGAGTGTGCCTTCACAAGCTTGCTGGGGATGTATGATGTACGGTGTTCAGTGCTGTTTCACTTTCATGACCATATGAGTCCAGTGAAGATCACTGCAGTTTTTAAAAAAAAAAAGCATTATACATGGATGCTCACTGTTTAAGAATGGGATTTTTGTGCAAGGTTGTTGTTAATTGAATGTTAAATTAATGAGATTTTTAGCACCAGAGAATCTGGCTGGCAATCAGTACTCAGAGGAGAGGGCAGACTGACACATAATTAGACTACAACTGGTATCATTAGTATTGGGACTCTTCGCTGGTTGTTGAAGATGTGGATGAAGCGATGAGGGTTTGTCCTGATTGGTATGATGTCTGTTCTAGACTCAGTTTGACTCAAAATTCAAGTCTTTAGCAGTTTTCTGGATTAGTCACTTGAGTATAATTCTCTTGTCATGTTCATATGCTAGACACTTGCTTATTGGCCTGGTGGTGATGTGTTCAAATCTGCATGATGATGGATGCCTCCCAGGTCAACCCAGCCTAAATTTGGTAGCAGGAAATGTTTTGGGACGTAAGGGCAGCTGCCAAGATACTGACCACATCACCCACTGAATACCGATTGATTGGTCTATAAAAATATGGGTCTGGCACGAAATGCTCCAATATGCCATAAGGCTTATACAAGGGACGTTTACTTATTTACTACTTTATTAAGGTTTGTTTGAGTAACCAAAATGAAAATGCAGAGATTTGAGGTGGGGGTTATGTAACAATAGACCATAGCCAGTGAGAATGCTTGTCTCATACATTTTTAGAAAGGACACGTGTCTCATATCAGTCCGGGATGTGATGCCCATCTCACACATAATTGCCTGTACAACACATAATGGGATAGAAGGCCTATCTTATTCATTGTGGGATGAGGTGTCCACCTCACACATCATGAGATAGCATTCCTGTCCAACACATAATAGGATAGCATACCTGTCTGACATCAGTGTGGGATGGGGAGTCCACCTCAGACATCATGAGATAGGATGTCTGTTTCACATCAGTGTTAATAGTATGCTGTCTGACATCAGTGTGGAATGGTATGCCTGTCTCACATCAATGTGGGATGGTATGCCTGTCTGACATCAATGTGGGATGGTATGCCTGTCTGACATCAATGTGAGATGGTATGTCTGTCTCACATCAGTGTGGGTTGGTATGCCTGTCTCACATCAGTGGAATGCATACCTGTCTCACATCAATGTGGGATGGTATGCCTGTCTCACATCAGTGTGGGATGGTATGCCTGTCTCACATCAGTGTGGGATGGTATGCCTGTCTCACATCAGTGTGGGATGGTATGTCTGTCTCACATCAGTGTGGGTTGGTATGCCTGTCTCACATCAGTGGAATGTATACCTGTCTCACGTCAATGTGGGATGGTATGCCTGTCTCACATCAGTGTGGGATGGTATGCCTGTCTCACATCAGTGTGGGATGGTATGCCTGTCTCACATCAGTGTGGGATGGTATGCAAGTCTCACATCAGTGTGGGCTTGACACCCATCTCATGCATGGGGAAATAGGATGCAAGTCTCTGTATGAATTTTTGTACCAATGGTATTTCTTTTCTTTTTTTAATTACGTTGCTAATTCTTGTCAAAGAACCCGTTAAGATCATATACTTTGATCATGTATTTAACACTTCCTGTACCAAGCATGTGATTTGGTTACTCCCTGGATGACATAATTATCTTAACACCTTTTATTTCATCCTGTGTTTACGTGAAGCCTCTCTCATCCAGTTTTCTTGAAACCCTAATGCCACATAGTGATGTGGTAACTCCTTTAGACCCAAAAATAAATTACTTTAAAAAAAAATTATAGGATTGAACAATTTTTAATAATTTCATGGGACAGAAAGAATGAATATTTGATTGGTTATATTGTGATTGAATAGGCCAGATCTTCTGTTGGTGCGTGAATATGAGAGAGAGAGAGAGTCATGAGGCTTTTGTAATCAAGTGAGTAATAAATATGTTTGTAGATGTGTTTGATTTGGACAATTTGGAAGCAGGACCACCGCTTGCTGTTTTCATACAATGGTGTTAGTGCCAGTCATTCAGAAAACAACAACAAACTACTGAACATAAAATTGCCAAGAAATCACAAACTAAAAAAAAACGGGTTGACTGCCACATCCTGTAAAGGATATGCAATTAATGTGAACTCGTCTTGATGAGTATTTCAACTATTTTAACACATGTCCACTAGATTGGCAGGCAAGTGTCAGTTACCAGTACCACCATACAATGCTCTGGTTGAATGATACTGTTACAAATACCACATAATGATATCACGTATACTTCTGTTTACACTGATGTTATTACTAACATAAATGCATGTTTATTATTTATTGAGGTATTTCTAGATGACTAACATAATTATTGATATCCCACATGTCTGTCTTGTTTACTGATATGAGTACTGTCTCACAACTGTCTTTTATTAAATGTATTGTTTTATGTTACCATTGGAATCTGATATTGAGCTCGACAATTGATGTTTCTACTACACTCTAAACCGTTGCTAACACACTTCTATGACATTCTGTAATGTCACATTTACTGTCACAGATGTCTGTTACACTTGATGATGTCACTAGTAAGGTCAAGCACTTCTATTACATTCTGTAATGTTACAGTCACCGTCACAAACTTCAAATACATTCTGTAGTGTCACAATTACTGTCACAAATTTCAAATACATTCTATAATTTTACAGTTACTGTAAGAGATTTATGTTAAACTCAGTAATGTCACTAACACTGTAGCACACTTCAATTACATTCTATAATGTCACTGTTAGTACTGTATCTCACTTCTACTAAATTCTATAATTTCAGAATTACTGTGACACACATCTACTACATTCTATAATGTCACCATTACTGTACACACACTTCTACTACATTCTGTTAGGTCACCATTACTGTCACACTTTTCAGTTACATTTAATAATATCACAATTATAGTCACATGTCTATTGTACCATAATGTCACAAGTACTGTCAATTACACGTCAATTACTGTCACCATTCTATTAATCTCGATAATGTCACAATTACTGTTGCAGACTTCTAATCTATTAAACTCGGTAATATCATATTTATAGTCACAAATCTATTAACCTGACAATATGGCAGTTACTGTCGCATGCCACATACTGGCACACTATCATCTATTATGACTTCTATTGCAACATAATGTCACAAGTACTATAAAACACCAGTTACTGTCACACTCTTCTGTTAATTTCAGTAATGTCACCATTACTGTTGCAGACTTCTATTGATCCACAATGTCACAAGTACTGTCACACTCCAGTTACTGTCACTTTTCTGTCACCATTACTATTGCAGACTTCTATTGCACTCAGTAATATCACAATTACTATCACAATGTCTATTATACCCGATAATATAACAGTTACTGTCGGACGCCAGTTATGGTCATACTGTTGTCTATTAATCTCGATAATATCCAGCCGACAAATGTATTTTAAAATATGAAAGATTTGACAGTGCCGGGCAAATTTGGTTGTTTTGTGTGCGACTGGGGGTATGAAAGGAACAGACTGATTGTTGTTGATACAGTTTGTACACATGTTGCTGCGCTTTTCTTGTTTCTCGGTTGTAAATAAATGTTGTCAAGTCTTGTGTACAGACTGTTCACAATTTGTAAAAATATAAATATGGTTGTATTTAAAGCCAGATAACAAACCTACATTGAAATCTATGCTGTTTTACCTGATGCGTTTTTCATCAGATGCTTTTGAATATTTGTGTGTGTGTGTGAGAATATGCGCGCTATATATATATACATATATATATATTTCAGAATTGAAAATTTTACTATTGTTATTGTTATTACTAAATTTGTTGATGTTGTTGCTCTTTCAGCCTAATTGTGCGATGTTTAAAAAAAATTCAGTGTGCAATGTGGTGAAGTGTGTTTCTGTCGCATGTCGTCACTGGTTTTTATTAACCCATTCCTGGTCTCACTGAGTCATTCTTACCTTTCACACACATTCTTCGGCTTTCAATGGGTATTTCAATGTGATTTCCTGACATACTTAATCACCCCCCAGCTCATAACCCTTTTTGTTTTAGTCATCCCATAATTCATTCTTTTGCCAACTACTCAAAACTCTTAAAGGACAGGAGGCTGACATTTTCGAGGTTGGTAATGGGAGGCCCTTTTTTGTGGCTGATATTTTCATGGGTTAGGCTTATATTTGTGGCTCATATTTTCATGGGTTAATAACAATAAAACAGTACTCTTGGCAAAAAATTTTCAAGGCTGCTAATGATAGGCCTGTCTTTGTGGCTGATTTTTTTTTTCAAGGGTCAGTAATGGGAGAAATTGAAATCAGATGTCAAAAAGCTAGTGCACTTACATATCAACTATCACCCTTACTGAAACATCCAAACATACCCATGTCCGCCAAACGACAGATAATAAACAGCATATTCACACCAACCCTGTGCTACCAATCTCAAACCTGGACTTTATCCAAATTACACCTTCGCAAAATCAACACCTGCGAAATGAGATGCCTGAGGAGAGCTGCCAACTTAACAATCCGAGACCGAGTAAGAAATGTTACTATCAGACAGACTGTGGGATCAACACCTTGTGCCACATTTATTGAAAGACAGAAGATCAAATGGTTTGGCCATGTTGTTAGAATGCAACATCAGCAACTACCATCACTGGCCTTACATCAAAGATCATCTGCGACGAGACCACGAGGACGTCCAAGAAGAAAATGGATTGACGACATCAGAGACATTGTACAACCACATGGAATGACACTATCCAGTGCCGTCCACCGGGCGCTGGAACGCAAATTATTCCTCCCCACGACGCTTGACGGCAGAAGTGGAAGATGATGATGATGATGATGAGTAATGGGAGATCAATATTTGTGGCTTATATTTTCAAAGTTGATAACTGAAAGCCAGTATTTGTATCCAGTAACATTCAGTTTTGATTTGTCATGGCCATAATTGTTAAATATTCTTTTTATAAAATTATGTATAACATCAGTATACATTTTGAAACAAAAATGCAGTTCCATAAACTTTAACAGTTGATGAAAGAAAACAAGACAGAGAACAATTCTGCGTCAAGACACCAAACATGGAAAACAAAACAGAAGGACAAATTAGAATAAGAGTGCCATATGAAGGAGAGACTTCCATGGATGTGGGAAATGTCAGGCGGTTTAGGGCAGTTAGAACCAGCGCTTTACTTTGAGTGTTTAACTTTGGAGTCGAATCAGTGCTGCGATGTGCATCGGAGGTGTGCAACATGATAAACATTTGCTGGTGCATTACAGGCAGTCGTTCAGTGTTGACGGATTTGAACAGAGTAGATAGATTTGAATAGTGTTGAGAGATTTGAACAGTGTTGATGGATTTGAACAGAGTTGAGGGATGTGAATAGTGTGGCAGTTGCTGGGATGGGGATTATGAAGAGTGGTTGACCCAGGTCCTGGGAGGTTTGGGAGATGGATGAGAAAATCTGTATGTGGAATAACAGGTCTATAAAAATGTAACCAGGGAAAAGTAACAAATAAAAAATGTACAGTTACTAGCCACAAAACTGGCAAATCAGAACAGTGACTTGAAAATATTGAGCCCAGATATTTTCTTAGAATCCATAGGCCAAGGGAAATATAGGAAGACTTCAAAACATGCGGAGAAGAGAATTATTGACAAATATTACTCAGAAAGATATGGCAAGAACCACCAGAGTTAGCCAAAAGACAAGAGGCCTTGACATGATATAGTTGAAGGTCCATGCTATATTGAGGGTATTAAAAGGCTTAAAATAAACAAGAGAAAGCCTCCATATCCTTTAAGAGTTCATGTGAACAGTGACTACAACCAAACCATGTTATATTTTCTTGACTTGATTTATACGAGTTTGTTCAATTGTTGATTGGGTAATCCTCGCATTTGCACGCTTTTCTGAAGACAAGTGCAAGTATTTTGATCATGTAACTGTTCAATGTATGGGCTATCTTTTATGGATTGAATGTATATATCACATGTGACAACTTCATGGCAGTGATTGACACCTGGTTTCATAACATGGTAAAACAGAAATATACAATTTTAGAATCAGGGTTTGTCTCTCACGCCCTGTACACATTCATGCACATCAATGTTTCCTTTACTCATATTTGCAGCGTGTTATTTTATGTGCTGTGTTTATCCTTATTTTCACTACTGTTGCCCTATTCTTGCTGTTATTTCACAGTCAAATTTTCATGGGTCAAGCCATGTTTTAGTTTCCATATCCCATGCAGTTTGGTCATTTTGTCTAATTGAACAAGAAGTAACGGCTGGCCGTGTGGCTAGAATGCTGGGTTCTCCTTCTGGAGACCCGGGTTCAAATCCTCGGTAAGGTGTGGATATTTTTCTGTTGGGGGAAAAAAGAAAACCCTAACCTGCACAGTTCACGGCGACCTGCACTAGCCAGGCGGCCTTAATTCCTCAGGCTCAAGACTAACACCCCCCCCCCCCCCCCCCACCCCCACCACCGTCCTAAACCGCTAGGTACTTTAGACAGTAGATGACAGATTGTTTTTGTTTCTTGACAGAAGAAGTATCTGGGATACAACTGAGGCCATCAAAGTAATATAATCAGCATATCTGTTTCTTTCCCCTTATCTTCCACGTAAATTTATTGTTAAATCTCATGTTCGTTGTCACTGCAGCAAACAAACGAAGATCTCCGTGGCAAAATGGTTGACCCTTCTGTTTCGTGCTCAAAAAATCGTGTATTTGTTTTCAGCATTCGGTCAGCGGGTGCAGTTATTGTCTGAGACCCTTAGCTGACGTCACTGGAGCTACAATGTTTGTCCTCTGTGTGGCACCGTCATCGGGCGCAGTTATCTGCTCTGCAGAGAGAGACTGAGGTATGTGGGATATAACCCGGTGCCATGAAGTCAGTCTTTTTGCCCTTTAGCCTCCTTCTTTTAGCACATCTGTTAGTGAGAACATCATCTCTCATTACCAGAATTTGTTGTGGGGTGCTCATTACTTTTTTCTGGATAGTTGTTCCTTCTTTCCTTGGTTTTCCCATGCGTGAATTTTTATATAAAGAATTTGTTAATACAGATTCATGAAAAAGAGACTCGATAGCTGATGGAAAATATTCTAAACAGTAGGGTCATAATTACCCAGATCACTAGGCAGATTTGCAAAAAATTAATGCTTTAGATCATACCATTATCTCATAGTCTCGCTGGTTGCATGTTTACACAGCAGGATTCTCTATTTGTCTTCTCCTTGCTTTCAAAAGTGTTGTTAAAGATCTTCATTTGTGTTATCTTTATCAATATGATTATCTCCTTCTGCCATTTATCCCCAAATCCAGCATATTGACCCAATTCCATCTCATGCCAGGCCAAACTATCTGAATACTTGTTCATGATTGGTGAGATTTCGTGGCTGAAATCTTCAATGGGATGAGGCAGCCAGGTAAATGCATGTCCTTCTTAGTCATCTTTTGGGACACACTTTGCAAGTTATAGTATGACTATTCTGTGCTTCTCTTATGGGCCTTAATGATGCTGAGACTGCTCTGATAGTATCTAGTTTGTATAAAAGCAAAAGACCCTTTTACCAGCCTTGAAGTGGTGCCAGCCCCCATATCTGTATAGATCAGTTCACTTTGAAGCGTGGAGCGGTCAGCATCACACTGGACGCTGCTACATACCAGGACATGTCCGGGGACCTGAGAACCTGGATCAGTTAAACGATTTGCTGTGACCTGAGAACCTGGATCAGCTTAAACAATTTGCTGTGACCTGAGAACCTGGACTAGTTTAAACGGTTTGCTGTGACCTGAGAACTTAAATCAGTTTAAATGATTTGCTGTGACCTGAGAACCTGGATCAGTTTAAACCATTTGCTGTGACCTGAGAACCTGGATGAGTTTAAACCATTTGCTGTGATGTGAAATTGAACACATGACCACCAAACCAACAAACCAGTGTTCTAACCACTATGCTACCACGGAGTATCTAGTTTTAGCCACTATGCCACCACAGAGTATCTTGTTCTAGCCACTATGCTGCCACGGAGTATCTTGTTCTAGCCACTGCTGCCACGCAGTATCTTGTTCTAGCCACTAAGCTGCCACGGAGTATCTAGTTCTAGCCACTGTGCTGCCATGGAATATCTAGTTCTAGCCACTGTGCTACCACAGAGTATCTAGTTCTAGCCACTAAGCTGCCACAGAGTATCTAGTTCTAGCCACTATGCTGCCACGGAGTATCTTGTTCTAGCCACTATGCTTCCACAGAGTATCTTGTTCTAGCCACTATGCTGCCACTGAGCATCTAATTCTAGTGTCCCTGGCCACTTGAAAAATTACTTTGCACCTATTGATAGTGTCCCTGGCCACTTGAAAAATTACTTTGCACCTATTGATAGTGTCCCTGGCCACTTGAAAAATTACTTTGCACCTATTGATAGTGTCCCTGGCCACTTGAAAAATTACTTTGCACCTATTGATAGTGTCCCTGGCCACTTGAAAAATTACTTTGCACCTATTGATAGTGTCCCTGGCCACTTGAAAAATTACTTTGCACCTATTGATAATGTCCCTGGCCACTTGAAAAATTACTTTGCACCTCTTGATAGTGTCCCTGGCCACTGGAAAAATTACTTTCCACCTATTGATAGTGTCCCTGGCCACTGGAAAAATTACTTTGCACCTATTGATAATGTCCCTGGCCACTTGAAAAACTGTTGCATCTTTTGGTATTGTCCATGGCCACTTGCTGTTTGTAGACTAGTAGTATGCAGCTGAATTGCTTTGTGAACTGATGAACTGAAGTATTCAAATGTGGAGGTAAATATCCCTGCAGAATTTTAGGACACTGCTTTATTTGGCATTTAGTGACATCATGTTTGTTTACTTGTTTTTACATTTTTGGTAGGTGTTAATGTCTTCTGCCAAACGTACACGAAAACATTTTATTCCTATTGATTTATTTGGTTGTTTCGGGATTTGAGGTTTGAAGACTGAGCACAACCCATTACTGGCAACGCTGATCGTATTCCCTTGGGCCTTGTCCACGTCAGATTGGAAGCACTAGTCTCGAGTTTTGCTGTTGTTTGAGCTCATCAGTAGTGCATATCCCTGGCTGGACCCGGGATCGAACTCCGGATGACTGGTGTGTGAGACAGGTGTGTAACCACTTGACCACGCGGCTCATGCTAGTCATGACCAAATTATGCTAGAATACCACGTCACCCATTGTAGGCTATAGCTCAAAGTTTGCCCGATCGCCGCGACTGACATCCGTCTCAATCAATGTGGCCTTGATTGATCAGATCTTCTTGATTTCTATGAGCATGGTGTTTGTTTGCTTGAGGTAATTTAAGTTTTTTTTTGGTTGTTAACTTATCTCATTTTTAGCACTCACATCTTCATTTTCTTTAGTGAGATAAAGAAAGGGTCTTGTTTTTATATATAGAGGCCGCTGTAAGATTGTAAGATGTACGTAAGACTTGAGTAGCTAGGGCGGGGCTGTGAGGGTCCTGAATGCATGAAATGCAGACAGAAATGCTTTGTGTGCTTGAGTAGTAAACTTGTGTGTAACAAGTCATTGTTTGCCATGGGGTTTGCAAGCAACAAGCGCAACTCTGTTGTAGTCATGCCCACAGAACACACCGTTTAGGATCAGTGGCCATGTTCCATCTCTTTAGAAAGCTTTAGGAACCACACAGGGTTGTGTGTGTGTGATTTTAGAAGAAATATCTACTGTGTACCACACGTCATCTTAACATTTTTATTTTATTGAGAATGTGTGAAAACTATTGTTGTTGTCCATTCTTTATATTTATCACCACCTGGTAAATGCCACATGAATTATGTAATTGTCGATACCTACATTTCATCTTTTGAAGTTTCAAGTTTTCTTATTGTTAACGTATACAACACAAGGCATGTATATGTTATCTCTGAAACCTCTTACATAAACAACAGAATGCATTTCTGCTTCATAAACGACAGACTGCATTTCTGCTTTTTTTGGTATTTGTACAACTTTATTTACATGGAAGGTGCCGTATCCTTTATTTCAACAGAAAATATTCAAATAGAAAAATGGCAGGCTTTCATTTTTATTATGTTTTTAAAAGTCTACTTTGAAAAAAAAATGTGGTTGTCACGTGGGAAACATAACACTTGAAGTCTGTTTGCTGCGACATATTCATTCTTATTGACAGTGTTCAGACAAAGGCTGTGGGAGACAGTGTTTGTTTAGAACTGTGAAAATATGGAAATTGCATGCCAAGTGAATGATAGAAGAAATGTCACCAGCACATGCCGAGCCACATAGCAGACATTCATGGCAGACTAGCCTAGATCTTCTTCTTCTGCATTCATCCAGAGAGTTTTTTCAGACGTGATTGCGTTGTGCCTGTTTACAGCAGAGCTGCGCTCTTGCACCATTAGGCCGACTTCTGCGGGCATTTGTTGACCGGGTTAACCTTCCTGGGTACTAGCCTAGATGATGACCACAGTCTCGAGACAGGTCTGTACATAAGACACAGTGGAAAGTGAACAGCTGGCCTACTGTTAGTTGTGTGTCCTTGACAGGGCATTGCAGTCAACCCCAGTATTTATTGGCTGTTTGTGTCCTAGGAAATTTTAGTTCACTAGGGTTGACTGTGACATCCTGTAAAGGATATGCAACTTTAAAAAAAAAGAATGTTACCATTGCCTTTTCAATGGCCGATGTCTCACACCATGAAAATCACCATAAAGCCACTCACGGCAGATTTGGAACCCTCGGCTAAGTATGTCAGGGAATGATGAAACTGCGTGTCTCACTATATCCTCTAAGCCACAGGTGGTCTACTGTGTTTGTGAGAAATTCTATACTTGTGATATAACTGCAGGGTGTTGGTTTGGTCGGTCAAGACAGCATTGGTATGTCAGGGAATGATGAAACTGCGTGTCTCACTATATCCTCTAAGCCACAGGTGGTCTACTGTGTTTGTGAGAAATTCTATACTTGTGATATAACTGCAGGGTGTTGGTTTGGTCAGTCAAGACAGCATTGGTGTCTGATATGTGATGTGGAAGACAGTACTGACACCATCCTACCATCCTCATCAGTGTAAACTTAGCAAGTTAGCAGATGTAATGGACCATTTGTTAACATTATCCTTACTACCTATTTAACTGTTGCCTTTGTCTGTAAGACTTGATTCGTCAAACTAGAGTCATTGCAAAGAGGATCTGCAGTCATTTTTGGTGTTCACATCAGTCATTGATGGGATTTTATTTTAGCTTGTATTGCTTTAAAAATGTTGAGAGGAAGAGAAGGGGCTAATTTGTTAAGTACAATTTAAATTTTAAAAAGATGACACAGACACCTGGGATAAGCAGAGAGATACCGTGGTTGGAGGCTACTCCGGAAACAGATGGTGAATAACATGTTTGCATGTGTGTCTGAGAGAGAGAATGAATGTAAAATGGTTGATGTTGTTCGCTTCTCTGTATTTCTGAATTATGCACTTAATGAGATAAAATATACTAGACAGTAGGGATCTATGAGGTGTGGTGGTTAACATGCCTGCCCCATTCTCAAAAGGTTGTGGGTTTGTTTCCAGACTCATGTCATTCAATACATGAGTGCAGTTTACTTGGAGACCCTTGGAGGTAGCTACTGGAGCTAGCTACTGAAAAGCTATGGAGTTTGTGCTTTCCAGAAAGAGACTGAGTCATGTGGTGATAAAACCTGGTGCAATGAAGTCGATCCCTTGCATTTAAACCCCATTTATAACTGGCAGTAAATTGTGCGGTCTATTATTTGTATCTAGTTTGTTTAAATTTATAACAGGCAAATATTGCTTTGCTTGTTTAAAATAAAACTACCTAATAACAAAGCATGCAAACTACAGTCATGTTTTCTCACAGACAAAGTGGGGAAATTACCAGACAAATTAGTACTGTCCTATATGGTTGACAGGTATGTACTAGGGTCAAAGAGGAGGGACAAGAAAAAAAAGCAGGAATTATCCATGAAATTTTCATGGTGTTTCCTGGCTCAAGTGAGGGTTTCAATCAGAGTTAGATTTTCTTATCTTTCTTAAAGTGTGACAACATTTTGAGATTGCATTTTAAAATAAAAATTAATTTATGTAAGTTCAGATTGCATAATTTCACCAGAGGTGCTCTGATTTAAGTTCAGATTGCATAATTTCACCGTTGATGCGGTTAGAGTATAGCAACAAATGTGACCAATTCAATATTGATTGATGGGCCACTTTGCACGCTTGATGTTGCTGCTTTTTTGTGGCTACAGCAGTCTTCAGCCCAAATGTTTGCATTTTAACTTTTCATGTTGATATTTTTAGTTGCAAGTCCTTGTTTTGGCCCAACTATCTAAAGGCTGTCATAATGTCTGCTTGAGATAATGATAAGTTAACATTGAATTTGTTTGAAACAAGATTTTACAGTAATTATCATTGAAGGGTTGAGTATTTCTTGATGACACTGCATTTTATTCCATCTTACATCTTGTCTTGGAGTAGTTTTTACATCCACTGGCAGTGGTAATAACCAGGATACTTTGCCAGGTACAAAACAGATGTAAATAACCTTAGTATTTTACCAGGTACAACACAGATGTAAATAACCATAGTATTTTACCAGGTACAACACAGCTGTAAATAACAATAGTATTTTACCAGGTGAAACACAGCTGTAAATAACCAGGATACTTTGCTGGGTACAACACAGCTGTAGATAATTAGGATATTTTGTCAGGTACAATACAGCTGTAAATAACCACAGTATTTGTTCAGGTACACCACAGCAGTAAATAACTTGGAGACTGCCAGGTACAACACAGCTGCAGTGGACTTGTGGGGTTTTTGTGTGTGTGTGTGTGTGTTGTCTTTTTAATGTTTCTCTTAAACACTCTTTTAATCAATTTTAACATTTCCATTTCCCCAAACACACACACTTGTTTTATTGATGTTTGATGCATCTTGTCCGCTTCCCTGATGTCGGTACCGAATGTTCGTGGGTGAGGTGATGTGTGTGGTTATATGAAGGTGAGGTCAGGATGTTTGTGGGTGATGTGTGTGGATATGTGAAGGTGAGGTCAGAAAGAATGGGATTGGCTGTGATTTGATGGTACATGTAACTTCATTTTAAGAAAGAAATAAAAACATTTTATTTTCCACTTGCTATGGCTATGTGTTATTGTATTATTTTTTGGTACTTTAAATGTGTTGCCTTGTTGTTTGTCTTCTTCAGTCAGTGATGTTTGGTGTTGGTTATCATGTTTATCCACAGGGACTCTTACATGGCTTGAAAATATTGGGTATATGGTGCTAAACCCATGTTTTAGACACTAATCGGTCGGATGACTTTATTTCCCATGACATTTTCTGGTAATCAGTTTAGGCAGGTCAACATGGAGGCCCAGGTTATTTTTTCAGAAAAGGATTTGAACAACTGACCAAATGGTCGATTGGCAAGCCTGCTAGCCACTGCACTGCCATGGATCCAATACGGTGTCCAGCATCCTCTTTCTGTCATCTCCTGTCTTTATCCTCTTCCAACTCGTCTGATATCTTGATGTATTCAGATTTTATCTCTTCCTGTGACATGCCCAAAAGATGTGGGTTGTCTACATCTGATATGAGTAACCGAAGTTATTTTCTTCAACACATATTCACAGCTGGATTTTCCTTATACAGTAAAGTGTGTGCAACTGCTGGTTTTCTAGTGACAGCCGCTGGTTTTCTTGTGACAGCTGCTTCCATCCACGATGAACTGTAATTCTAATGGTGGACTTGTGTTGGCATTCTGGAAGCTGCCTTATGCATGTGTGCCTGTGTGTGCTGTTGGTTTGTCAGGACTGCTGTCTGTTCCACTTTTCGCATGGGACAGTGAGGAGCATTTTGTGTGATGTTCACTAGCACAGGAATGGAGCATTGTGGGGGTGACCCTTTGCTGTGAAATTGGAACTGCGATGAACAACTAACATACGTCTTCGTTACTCTTTATATTTGTCCATGATGCTCTCAAGCAATGGAATCATAGACCTGTTTAGGTAAGAATGTAGACGACGACGGGAAAACAGGTTTTAAAATAAGAATTTTCAAAAACCAGGAGGAGCCATTATAACACTAGGAGGAGCTATTATAGCAATAGGAGGAGCTATCATAGCACTAGGAGGAGCTATTATAGCAGTAGGAAGAGCTATCATAGCACTAGCAGGAGCTATTATAGCAGGAGGAGCTATCATAGAACTAGGAGGAGCTATCATAGCACTAGGAGGAGCTATTATAGCACTAGGAGGAGCTATTATAGCAGTAGAAGGAGCTATTATAGCAGTAGAAGGAGCTATTATAGCAGTAGGAGCAGCCACTATAGCACTAGGAGCTATTATAGCAGTAGAAGGAGCTATTATAGCAGTAGAAGGAGCTATTATAGCAGTAGAAGGAGCTACTATAGCAGTAGAAGGAGCTATTATAGCAGTAGAAGGAGCTATTATAGCAGTAGAAGGAGCTATTATAGCAGTAGAAGGAGCTATTATAGCAGTAGGAGCAGCCATTATAGCACTAGGAGCTGTTATAGCACTAGGAGGAGCTATCATAGCAGTAGGAGGAGCTATAGCAGTAGGAGGAGCTATCATAGCAGTAGGAGGAGCTATTATAGCACTAGGAGGAGCTATCAGCACTAGGAGGAGCTATAGCAGTAGGAGGAGCTATTATAGCACTAGGAGGAGCTATAGCAGTAGGAGGAGCTATCATAGAACTAGGAGGAGCTATCACAGCACTAGGAGGAGCTATTATAGCAGTAGAAGGAGCTATTATAGCAGTAGAAGGAGCTATTATAGCAGTAGAAGGGGCTATTATAGCAGTAGAAGGAGCTATTATAGCAGTAGATGGAGCTATCATAGCACTAGGAGGAGCTATAGCAGTAGGAGGAGCTATCATAGCAGTAGGAGGAGCTATAGCAGTAGGAGGAGCTATCATAGCAGTAGGAGGAGCTATTATAGCACTAGGAGGAGCTATCATAGCAGTAGGAGGAGCTATAGCAGTAGGAGGAGCTATTATAGCAGTAGAAGGAGCTATTATAGCAGTAGAATGAGCTATTATAGCAGTAGGAGCAGCCATTATAGCACTAGGAGCTGTTATAGCACTAGGAGGAGCTATTATAGCAGTAGAAGGAGCTATTATAGCAGTAGAAGGAGCTATTATAGCAGTAGAAGGAGCTATTATAGCAGTAGAAGGAGCTATTATAGCAGTAGAAGGAGCTATTATAGCAGTAGGAGCAGCCATTATAGCACTAGGAGCTGTTATAGCACTAGGAGGAGCTATCATAGCACTAGGAGGAGCTATAGCAGTAGGAGGAGCTATCATAGCAGTAGGAGGAGCTATTATAGCACTAGGAGGAGCTATCATAGCACTAGGAGGAGCTATAGCAGTAGGAGGAGCTATTATAGCACTAGGAGAAGCTATAGCAGTAGGAGGAGCTATTATAGCAGTAGGAGGAGCTATTATAGCAGTAGATGGAGCTATTATAGCACAGGAGGAGCTATTATAGCACTAGGATGAGCTATTATAGCAGGAGGAGCTATTATAGCACTAGGAGGAGCTATTATAGCAGTAGGAGGAGCTATTATAGCAGTAGGAGGAGCTATTATAGCACTAGGAGGAGCTATTATAGCAGTAGAAGGAGCTATTATAGCAGTAGGAGGAGCTATTATAGCAGTAGAAAGAGCTATTATAGCAGTAGAAGGAGCTATTATAGCAGTAGGAGCAGCCATTATAGCACTAGGAGGAGCTATAGCAGTAGGAGGAGCTATCATAGCAGTAGGAGGAGCTATTATAGCACTAGGAGGAGCTATCATAGCACTAGGAGGAGCTATAGCAGTAGGAGGAGCTATTATAGCAGTAGGAGGAGCTATAGCAGTAGGAGGAGCTATTATAGCAGTAGGAGGAGCTATTATAGCAGTAGGAGGAGCTATTATAGCAGTAGGAGGAGCTATTATAGCACTAGGAGGAGCTATTATAGCACTAGGAGGAGCTATTATAGCACTAGGAGGAGCTATTATAGCACTAGGAGGAGCTATCATAGCACTAGGAGGAGCTATCATAGCACTAGGAGGAGCTATCATAGCACTAGGAGGAGGTCAGTTAAGTTGTAACTGTCTGCATCAGTGGGAATTAACTATTTCTGTTCCAATCAATGCATGATGTATAACTGTCTCTTCCCCTTGAACCCCAGCCACTATAGAATGTGTTGCTTTGCGTTCTTTACATTTGGTTACAATATACTAATGACATCTGGCTTCCCCTTCCACTGTGTATTTAGCCATGTGGAAAGTAATGCACTCATGATTTTTTTTTCCCCATAGTGGAAGATAATAGGGAAACAAACTCGCTTACTCAGGAAATAAATGACCGTAGACCAAGAAGACGGTGGAGAGAATATATATACAGACCTACAAGCACTTGGAATCAACAACTGGCAAGAGAAGGTCAACCAGAGAGACAAATTTAGATGGATTGTATCTGCAGCAAAGAACCTCAATGGCTCGGAACGCTGAAGAAGAAGAAGAAGTGGATCTTTCCCCCTTTAGTGTCTAGTGCGAAATCTTCTGGCATTGAAAGAGTGAAATATGGCATCTTCTTGGGTTAGCAGGAGCTGAAAGTAATTTTTCAAAAGTCTGAGCCAAAAAGAATTGATATAACATAGATAACTGCTCTCTTACAAAAGGAGTTAAGAAAAAAAGCAAGAAAGTTGACTTTGTCACACCTGGTTTTATCCCATATAACTTTGTCTCTCCACACAGACCATGAACTTTGTAGCTACAATGACTGCCCTTCCTCTTTTATGCTTCCCTTCCTCCTCTATGGATTCTTTGCTTAGATGTTATAATAATAAAATGGCAATAATAAACATTAAACTGTTATTCAGCATTGTTTGTAATCAAGCAATAATACAGGAATCTAAGCAACGCAAACAACAACGAAGAATAGCAAACTTTATTTCACTGTACATTATATACTTATTCAAATCCTCCTCAAGTTCAGTTCTTTTAAACAACTTCCTGTTTCATTTTTCATTTTGGTCATATTACCAACTTCTAGTTTTAGTCTTCATTCTAGTCATATTTCCAACTTCCTCTCCCCTTCTGTCCTCAACTTTTGCTGTGGAAGGTAATAACAGTCAGCAGAAGATTACAAAATATAAATCACTACTGGTAAGTACAAACCAAACAAAATAAACAACTCTTGCAGAAAGCAAGTGCAAACCAAAACATAATTTCCTGCAGAAAATTTAAAAAAAAAACAGATGCAAACAGGAATCTTATATTTCAACAACCATATTTATGTATTTACATGCTAACAAGCATTAAGTCTTAACAAACGTAAAAATGCTAAGAGTCTACAAATTCACTTTAGCATTATTTCATATTTCACAGACATTAAAATTATTATCTACTGTCATCATGTGATCAAATCTCCATCAAAGCAGTTATTTTTAAAAAAGGAATTGGCTCCCAAGTTGTCCCAGTCGAATATTAGATCCAGGAAATACTATTGGAATAACTGTGGTCAGTGTGATACTGACTGCATCACTCAGTGTGTGCCGATTGGTCTTTACAAATATTTAGCTAACATTTTAAACTAACTTTTCTCTTCGTCTTGAACAAACTGTTGCTTTCAGAAATATTATGTTAATTTACTATCTATTTATCACATGCATCCGTATTTTAAAATACAAGTTCTACATAATATATAATTTACCTATTTTGAATTATTTGTTTTGTTTTCATATCCTTTACAGGACATCGCTGTCAACATCAGCATTTTACTGCTGTTGTGATCTTTTGGCAAGTTTACGTTCAATAGTTTGCCATTGCTTTGTGAACGACTGGCTCACATACCAATTTGTTGAAACCCAGCGCAACACGGTCTGCTGCCAAATCGCGGTAAGCGAGATTACGAATGGCGGGATATAATAAAACATATATCGAACGATAACTAGTATAGTAAACATTCCCATATGTATGGTATGTTACTCCTACCTTAGGTATTTAAAATGGCCATGTTAAATATTACTTTAGTGAGTCATGTATTATTGATTATTTTCCATGCGTTTTAATATATATTGTCCTGCTGTTGTCCAAGATTAGCTGCATAAGTGATTTATGAATGAAATAACGTATGAGAGGAAAGATATAAGAAGGGCAGAATGTCAGACTGGCCTGCGTGCCCAATTCTAAACCCTTTGAAAATAAAAATTGTTCATTCGTGCTAGCTCCATAATTTGATAGACCAATCAGTACTTGATGGGTCATGTGCTCAATATCACGCCGGCCATCGTTACTTCTCAAGGCATTTCCTGGTATCCATTTTAGGCTGGATGGACCTGGGAGCCCAGGTTAAGTTCTTGAAATCTGCCTCGATGCAAATACAAACCCATGCCCATAGGGTTGGCGGGGAAATGTGCTAGTCATTGCGCCTCCGCAGTTACTAGGCTGTAGTGACAGTAATGAAATGAACACAAAGTATTACAGAAAGCTATATATTCTTATAAATGCCACATCTACAAATGTAGTGCAAACACAATTGGAAAAAATGTACTTTCATAAACATATACTATACGTTTCATTTAAGTAAAATTGGCTTTAAATATACAAATTATAACAATGTAAATGTCTTATATGTTGATGCAAGCTTCAAGAGATAAGCTAAGAAACATCTAATGGCAATGGAAATGTGGTTTCTGAGCAAAATGCAAAGAATACCATGTGACCTTTGATGTTCTCTGTTTTCATTGGCTCGTTTTCAACTCAATCATAGTCCATACACATGCTACCACTTCTAGTGCACTGGACTGATTTTTGCGTGTGGATTAGCTTTCCTTATTACCAATGTCCTTCACCATCAGGCAAACCCACTCCCATATCTGATGTTCTTGTAACTTACATCCCCAAATTAAGGACAAGAAGTCAACATTTTAGTTCAACTGGACGGTGTAGATGTTGAACCTGCTACCTCGGCATCTGCACACCAGAAGTTTAAGAGTGAACAGTCTTATCCATTCTGCCATGCTGACCTCATTTTAATGTTCTTTACTTACCACTGGCTCTGAAAGCAAAAGTTCACAGCAACTGATGTAAGACAGAAATTAGAATTAGAATGGCTAAAGCAAAATGGGCATGCAGATAAAGAAGAGTGCTGAGGTGCTACATAGAGCCTGTACTTTTGTACGGATGTGAAGCTTGGACAATGAGCGGTCAAGCTGAAAAAACATCTGATGGCTGTAGAAATGTGGTTTATGAGGAGAATGCAAAGAATATCATGGACAGACAGAAAAACCAATGACCAAGTACTACAAGAAACAAAGGAAAATCGTAAATTGATTAGAGAAATTAAACGTAGACAGTCAAAATATTTTGGACATGTTAAGAGAAGAAATAAATTGGAGAACTTGGTGACAAGTGGCAAGATCGAGGGGAAGAGAACAAGGGGAAGACAGAGAAGTAAATACCTGGATGGCTTGACTATGTAGCAAGGTTGAGACAAGAACACTGAATTGATCCACAACTCTGGTGATTGAGTGAATTGACCGCCCACGCTTACCGGCATGGCACATGATGGATGGATTGATGGAAATAAAGTAAAATCCTAACAACTTTATCTATGGAAAATAATCTTTTGCATGTACATGTAACCAGTTTCATCATATGGTTATGAAATATGGACAATGAATAATGGTGATGAAAAACGTAAAGTTGTATTTGAGATATTGTGTTATTGAAAAATGACAAGAACCAACAGGAAATTTACAAATAAACAAACTGGAAAATATAATAAAACAAAGAAAATTTCTTAAGGTAATAAAAAGCCAAGGCTTGATCACACCTTCAGACATGAAGAAAAGACAGTACTGGAAAGGCAGAATTCTGGGGGGAAAATGGAAGATGTTGGCCAAGAACAAAATGCATAAAAGAGGTAAAGATTTTTCAAGATGTAACCAAATCTGTCCTGACAAAAATTAGTCTTAGTCAGGACTAACTAGGGAAAACGACACATAACTGGGAAGCTAATGAATCTGGCAGGAATAACTCAATGCACACACAAAATTTCCAATCAATGTGAGCCACATAAAACTCAGCCGAACTCAACTAGCACAGATGGAAACATATAACTAGTCTAATTTAAGACAACTCGAAAGAAAGCAAAGAAAGGAAAGATAATAAAAATCTTATCTAAAAGGATCTCAATTATAACCAACGCTGTTGAAGCAAGTTGGACAAGGTCAATTTTTATTTTATTCCCCGTAAATATCAAATTGAATCGAAGTTATCAATGCCGACATATGTGGAATTAAATAGAGCATGCAAGGCAGACAACTCTGCAATGGAATGATCAGGAAACTTCATGACTAGCACAAGGGCTGAAATACTTGATGCTGATGATGATGATGATAATATATGCAGCTGTGGCAATGAAATGGATAAATAAAAAGGTAACTGTAGTCCCATAGCAGATACAGCCAATAGGGTGTGAAGTGTTAGGTTTTCACATAATCTAGGTCATGACATAAGAGGTGGGGGAAGCACTCATTGTCTTTCTTTCCCAGAAATTATCTGGAACCATTTTCCTGTTGCCGGGTCAACCTCAGAAAAAAAACATCCTGTCTCTGCCGTGGTCATGGGTTCTTCTTCTTCTTTTTCTTCTGCGTTCGTCCGGAATGTTGTTTTAGACGTAATTGCGTTGTGTCTGTTTACAGCAGAGCTGCGATATTTGAACCTTTTGGTCAACACATCCGACTTCAGGCATTTGTTGGCCGGGTTACCTCCCTGGGGGTCATGGGTTCAATCCGCACTGGGGCAGATTCAAATTTGTTCAACTGACCTGGGCTCCCAGGATAAACAAATTTAGTTGCGTATCCTTTACAGGACGTGACAGTCAACCTCAGCATTTTGTGGCTATTTGTGATTTCTTGACAAGTTTAGGCTCAGTATTTAGCTATTGCTTTCTGAACGACTGACACTCAACCTTTGTATGGGAACCAGTGCAAGATGGTTTGCTTCCAAATCACCTGCAGCTGTGTTTTGAACGTGGTATGCGGAATTACGAATGTCATTGGCGACCCAGCCTAAAATGGCCACCAGAAAATGTCTGAGGAAGTAAAGGTGGCTTAGATCAGTGGTTCTCAACCGGTGGGGAATTACCCCTAAGAGGAATTTTAAGGTGTTTTTTTTTGGGGGGGGGGGGGGGGGGGGAGAAATTAAGATTATTTCAAGATCACGTTAATACAAGAACAGATTAAGATTACTTGATATTATTTTTCCCTTCTTACTTTACGGTTTTGTACTTCTCGCCCTTCTGAAATTCGTTTTATAACGTAAGTAGACCCACAAATCACATTTTATGTAGACGTGTAGACTTGTTCTAGTATGTGTTATTAAATTTAGTGTCTATTTTTACGTATACTGTGTAGGGGTACGGAAGGGGGGGGGGAGAATTTATATGGAGGAAATACGAAAAGGGGGGGGGGGGGGGGGAAATGACATACTGAAAATATAGTGAAGGAGTGCATGTGCCAAAAAAAGGTTGAGAACCATTGGTTTAGATGACACTGACCACATGACTTGCTAAATGCTGATTGGTCTATAAAGCTATGGGTCTTGCACCATATGTCCGATGCACATTAAGGCATTTCAAACGGACCTATACTGACTTACTTGACCACTGCTGGGGATTAAACCTGGCCCATTGTCTAGGCAGGCAAATGCCCTAACCTCTATTCCCCCATTGTAATGGTTAATGCATTTATTTACCAATCCACCATTGCAGCAGACCTGGTCATTTTCTGACCAGCAAAGTTTAAGATCAACACACCTTTGTGAAATATGTACTAGATCATTTCCCATAATGTTAGTTGCATATCCTTTACAGAACGTGCAGTCAACTCCAGAATTATTTGTTTGCGATTTCTTGACTAGCTTAGGCTCAGTAGTTTGTCATTGCTTTCTGAACGACCGAAATTCATACCATTGTATGAAAACCAATGCAAGACGGTCTGCTGCCACAACACCCCCAACTGTTTTAAACGCGGTATGAAGGATTACAAATTGCGTCCACCACTCATTCACCACAGAGCCAGTACCTAGTATGTGTGAAAACCTAACATTTCACAAAGTATCCACCAGCTGTTACTATCATTTGCACATCAGCATCATGAACCATGCCAGGCGCCCTCCACAAACATCTGTCCTGTGTTTTCTTGATCACTTTGACCACTTGGTGGAATTTCAGAATATTCTTCCACTGCTAACCATTGGCTCTAACACCCTGGATATTCCCGGAAAAGGAGGGGCTGTGGCTGAGAGGTTTAATCCCAGTATAGGGCTGGAACTGTTTCCAAGAACCTCAGTTATCTTCTTCTTCTGTGTACTTTTAGGAGGAGGTCAGCAAGACAGAATAGATAAGAGTGTTCGTTCTTAAACATCCAGTGTGCTGATGTCGAGGTAGCGGGTTCAACCCCTACATGGGTCAGGTGGACTAAAATGTTGACTTCTCATCCTTGACTTGGAGATGTAAATTACAAGTACCTCTGAAGTTGGAGTGGATTCACCTGATGGCGAGGGACAGTGGTAATTGGGAAGGCTATCTCACATGCAAAAATCTGTCCAGCGTGGACTACACTCAAGTTCAAAGAGAGAGAACAGAAAAAAAAAATCTTTTGAAAGAAGTGAATCACGCAACGTACACACAGACATGCATCACACACATGCACGCACACGCGCACACACACACATAGTCATTATAACTAGGAAAAGGCTGCCATGATCAGCTCAGCAAGAATGACTGCCAAATGAATAGTTAAATGTCCACAAACCAAGGCTGTACTAGCAGTAATGAAATGAACACAAAATATTACAGATAGATGTAAATGCAAACAATAGTCATCGGAAAAATATATTTTAAAACGATACAGCTCATTTAAGATAAACTGTCTTTTCATATACAAAGTATTGTAAAGCTGCAATGTTTGTTTTCTCCTCTGACAACAATATTCTCAACATTCTTCTCATAAACCACATCTCCAGATCAATTAATTGTTTAATGCAATAAAAAGAATATTAAAAATGAAATCATGATATTAACAGTAAATGATGTATGAAGAAACATGTTACAAATTTAATTGTGCTTAATGTATTTATATTTAATAACTTGTACTTGTTTTAAAAACAACCGGTAAACATAAAAAATAGAAGTTGCTAAAAGCAACCATTATTATAAATTTACATAAATTGTAAATCTACATGTGCAATAAATGTACTATACATATGCAGTTTATTCACATAAAAACAAGACACATATTTTTTCTTCACATTCTAACAGTACTGCTATTTGATACTTAATTTAAGAATCAACACCACTGCACTCTGGGCATTCACTGATGAAAGCAACATCCATGTGGTCTTTATGTATGCAAAATCCATACTAATAAAGTATTAAAATGTGTCTTAATTATAAAACAATGTATGAGAGCTAAATCTTTCTGTACTTTTCCATACAATTCTAGAAGCACTGAAGAACAAAAGAAAAATTAAGTCACAATTTTTTCACAGCCTGTCTAAAGAATATTCAGAATGTTTTTAGCAGAGCACTGATATTTGATACTTAATTTAAGAATCGGCATAACTGCACTCTGGACATTCCCACATATGCTCCACTCCCCTCTTTTATTGCCACTAAAGATTATTCCAAGCCGATTATTTCAGTAGCAATTTGATTAAAAGTCTGCCTGGTTTTCCCTCTAAGCTTTGAGTATCATCCAGACTCTCTACTCACAGCCTTCTGGGCCAGTATTTCCAGTTCAGCTGCACTCTCTAATTGATCCCAGAAAGCCTTCATATCTTTATCATAAACTATCTCTCTGCTCAGAGGTGCAGCAGCAGAAGAAGCTAATCTGTCAGCCTGTTCATTGCCCAGCACATCTGCAGAGCACTGAGAACTACTTAACTCATTAATTACCAGATTAGAACAAACAAGCAGAATTCATGCACATGCATTATTCAACTAGAAGTTTGTCTATAATTTCAGATATAGTTTGCTTATTTCTAAACACATGTATGTCTTGTGATGTTTGAAAAATGTGGAGAAATTATGGCTTACTTTTTAAAAATTAATTAATTGAAGCTATCAACAAAAAAAAACAACACAAAAGACAGAGAGAGAGAGACAAGTTTTATATCAGTGAAATACATACTGGAGACTGATTGCCCATGTCTTCATTAGAGACAAAACTGTCATCAAAAACATTTTTAAAAGACTACAGATCAAAGGTGAAAGACTAAAAGGTTAAAAAGGTCTCTGTCACAAAGTGGTCAAGCTGTCTGCCTCATGTTCTGAATGTCATGACTTAGTTTTCAGACTGTGTTGTTCAGACAAGTGAAAATTCTCCTGAGGTCCCTGGGATCAGTGCTGGAGCTATGGGGATTATAATTTGTGCTTTGCTCCCAGCAGGCGGCTGGTCATTCTGTGCAGAGACTGCTTCAGATGGGATAAAATTTGGTTACTGAAGTTGATCCTCTCGCCTGTAATAATTTTAAATACTTCTAAAATACTGGCACTTTGAATTATGGCAAATACAACCTATGGCGGTAGCGAATGTGACTGATCAGAGCAATGCCCGCAGTAAATGTTCGTGTACAGTGGATGCATGTGAACACCATCATGCATCATCTGTTTCACACCTTCATTGCAATACATTTATTAAATTAATTTTGCTATGAATAATTGAATGCAAAGTAATGTGTGGCTGTGGTACATCACATAGCTCATTAATATCAATGTATTCTGTGATTTTTGACAAAACAATTAAAAGCTATAGCAAAATGCCATGCAGCAAAACATTTTCATCATAACTGTATTTTCAGCCATTTTTATATATTAGTTCATGTTTTTAATTTCATACATGACAATTAGCTGCCATTTATGTATGGTAAAAAACTAGGATAAACTCAAACAAAAAGCTCAGTAGACGTTATCTCATCACGAAGGCTTGAAAATATATGTCCCAACTACTGGCCTCTTGAGCTTCAACTATTAGTCTTTTAACCAGATTAGATCATCTTATTCTATCTAAATGAAATGGCGACCAGAAGGGAATGATCTCTTGCTATATAATTCTTGATTCTGTCCCAGATGTGTTGAAAAGAATAGCAATTATCTAGGTAAACGTTCTGGTCTAGAGAAACAAGTGGAAGATAACCTTTAAGAGCCACTAAGAGAACTAAATAAGACAGTGAAGTTTTTACATAAGACAACAATGCAGATATGGACAGTAAATTTCAAGCAAATGAAAGAAGAAGAAGAAGAAGAAGAAGAAGAAGAAGAAGAAGAAGAAGAAGAAGAAGAAGAAGAAGAAGAAGAAGAAGAAGAAGAAGAAGAAGAAGAAGAAGAAGAAGAGGAGAAGGAGAAGAAGAAGAAGAAGAAGAAGAAGAAGAAGAAGAAGAAGAAGAAGAAGAAGAAGAAGAAGAAGAAGAAGAAGAAGAAGAAGAAGAAGAAGAAGAAGAAGAAGAAGAAGCAATCTATATTATTGTTAAATGATGTAATTACATTAGTCATATGGCATACATAATATTTTTATTCAAAAATGCATTTCAAATAAAGAAATATGTGGTAGATTTTAGAGGAAATGTTCTCTTGGTTACATTTAAATGTAATTAACACCATTCCCCTTAAAATGTTATGCTTTTATATACAATATTTGTGTTCTACAGTCTCATAAAATTTCAAGACAGTGGGAATGATAAATATACTGGGAGTTAATCAGTAAACAAAATCACAATAAAACAAATTGATATTTATAGTAAATATACAGTATAAAAACATACACATTTGCAATCATCTTCTTTACATAAAATATGTTTTTATTTATGTAAAGTAAGAGCAACAGTCTGTATTTCATTGTTATAAACCATCAGATTGTTTCAAATGCTTTCTTGGTCAAATCTTGGTTTAAGAATGGACATCACTGCACTTGGGACACCCACAGACATGCTTCATTCCCACTTCGCTTGCATCCTTTTAGTAATTGCTTCTGTATCGGAAATCTGGCCATTCAATGACAATTTAATGAGACCAAATGTTAAAATCTACAGAAATGTAGTAAGTATTCACAGTTTGATTACACTGTGATTTGTTTGTGTGTCCAGATTTCCTATACACAAATAATGGAACAGTCTTGCAGCTTTTGTGATCAGGTGTTTATACATTTGTTTTACACAGAGAACTCATTGTGTAGAACAACTGTCTCTGTGCCATCTGGGGTCCAGCGCTTGAATCTATCCTGTTCCTTTATGTTTTCCTTTAGCAGCCATTGCAGTTTAAGTGATGGTATTCAAGATTGCAGGAATTCAACATCTTCATGTTTATCACAAGAGTTCTTCACTTCTGTATATATTAGAAGGATTTGTTAGGTATCAACAGATGTAAGTGCTACATTAACTGGTCAATGTACAAATATTTAATTATGTACTATTAGCTAGTCGGTCTTCCTGGCCAAGTGGTTAATGACTTTCTCCGTAATCCCGTATATTCACGTGAGGAACAAGCTGCGTGAGATACGGCAGTGGATCGCATTGCGTTGATTACTTACGCGGTATGTGAGCCGGTCACTCAGAAGGCAATGACAAACTACTGAGCATAATCTTGCCAAGAACATCAACAACAGCTGAAAAAATCCTGGTGTTGACTGCAACGTCCTGTAAGGGATATGCAACATTAGCTATGTCAGCCAACTGAACTCATTCTATACCAAGCAAATTATCAGAGAATTACTGATTTTAAGCCGTATAAAATACAAATGTTCCTAATAATATCTAAAGTGTTTGCAGAATTATCAGCAAACAATCAATATACAGTGATTTCCTTAGTAGGCTGGCTGAATGTGAATCCTCTGGAAAACTAAGTCTGAACTCTTAAGTCCTAGGTTTTGGCATTCGTCATTTGAGCTTTGAAAACTTCTTGTTTCTGTCAGAATGAAGTTGGTGTAGACACTATCCTCTCATCCCAGCATCAAAGTACCCTCTGCACAGGAGCTGTGTTGTACAGCTCTCCCTCCTTCTTCACTCCAAGCCTATGGTGTGCAAAACCAGTATAGTAACTTCGCATCTGTGGAGAGGCATATTAGGATGTAACCAGGTTATGATAATTGGCTGAAAGTGGGCTACGGCTGGTCATGTTTCCTCCATGGGTTTTAGGTATTTCAAAGTCAACTCATTTCACATGGGCAGGATTTCTTTGGTATAGAATTAGTTAAGAAACTAAAAGCGTTTCGTTGCATGATTTACTACTCAACATATAAGTTTGCCTGGTTCAATTTGTCAGTTACTTCTTATTTTGATAGCAGGATGTCACAATCAACCCCAGCTGTTTTTGGCTGTTTGTGATTTGCAATTTTTACAATGATTACAGTAGCTCATGTAAATTCTAGTTTGAACATATACTGACCATAGTTACATGATGAAAACTGATGACTGCTTGAGGATGTATTTAAAATATATATAGTGTATAGGAAATTTACTGATGGAGACCACCATTCAGATTTACTGTTTCTAAAGTGTTGCATAAAATATGGTCTCCAGAATTAGAGAGTTCCTGTTCATGATGTTCATTATTATCTACTGATTTTTTGGCAAAATCAGCTTCAGAGAAGGCGCCATAACCTCTGTGAGTTACAAAAGGGTTTGGGTCTGGTTTAGGCAATGGACGTGCTAATCTTGTAGATGAGGACAAATCCTTAAGTTTCATTCTTTCCTCTATCTTTTGGCGTTCTTTCTCTGCCTGCAGTAATTTCTCACTGGCTTCCTAAAAATAGGAGAATAAAAGATAATTAATATAGTTAAAGCATAAAATTACTCATATATGTTTGGTTTAAAAAAGTTAAGCTGAAAATTATAGGACTAGCCACAAGTAATGGTAATCAATTGTTTGACAGAAATTTAGCAAAACATTCATTCATCTATTCATAGTGTTTTCTCCGTACTCTAGAGCGTAGAAGTACCATTCAGTCTTATTTTATGTCGGCATAATCCCCATGGCCGGTCTCCCTGGCCGAGGGGTTAGCAGCTTTCTCTGTAGCCCCGAATACTCTCATGGTTGACGTGAGCGCACGAGAATTGGAAGTGGTTCGAGTCGCACCAGTGACTTATGAGAGTATGGAGCCAGTCGCTCAGAAAGTCGTGGCATGCTGATGAGCGTAATCTAGCCTAGGAATCAACATACAGCTGAAAGATACTGATGTTGACCGCAATATCCTGAAACGGGATGGAAACGCAGAATTTTTTTTTTTAAATCCCCATGGGCGCTGCTGTGTTACCTAAGCATGCATGGTTATCTACCTGCTATTATATATTTTTATTAGAATAAACACTATCCCTGACAAAGCTTGTCATAACAGAATTACCAGGCATGTGTGAACATTCAAACTGGTAAAAATTTAAGCCATATGATTTTAAAAGAAAACATTGTGTTGCTGCAAATTTTTTTGCCATGTCTGCTGACAGATGAACAAATAAGATCCAGTTCACGGTCAGGAGTTGATCGCCCATGCTTTAATTATATTTTTCTGCATTTATATTTCTGAGCATTTTTATTTATAATCCCCCCACCCCCTGTAGATCTGTTTGTGCTATTCCTGAACATCACCACCAGGATTGAAATGTTGGCTTTGTTGTGTTGTAGTTTGTAGTAAACTTATTTATTACATATTTGCATAACATTATTTTATTATTATTATTTATTTTTTTCCATAATTTCTGTTTTATGGTTTTTGTTCACCTAAACTGAGTTTATTGTAAGGTAAGTACACTGTGCCTGTGTTTGTCATCATCTCTTTCTCTCTCTCTCTGTCTCTCTCTCTCTCACTCTCAGGAACCACACATACATATCTGTACATCTGTTTCATTTTACATAAGCATTTATGGTGTGATTTAACAGATTTATTCTGACTTTTCTTTGCCATTGTTATATACTCTGTGCATATTTTACATATACTTTCATTCATATACGTGCAGGATTTGTGTTACTGCACTTTCTATTCATCTTATGTCTTTGTGAGGCAAACATATGAATAAATGTGTAGTTACTTCTCTGCAAGATCTTGTCATATCTGCTTTGTCTCAACTTATATGGTTTAAGTGTAACATTTTTTAAATTTTATAATAAACAGCCTGAAGTGTATTTTCAGATAGGCATTCAAGACGTGTTAATAGAAATTATTGGTATATTAATTTCTTTACAATGTTATCTGAATCCACTCATCTGTTTTTCTGTTGTTCTAAAGTAATTATTCTGTTTAAATGTGACATGTTTCTCTTATTTATTAGCTCCCTAAGTCTACAAAGCTGCTAGTAACCAACTTATCAACACCTTTATTTTCACCTTATTTCTCTGTTTTGTGTGTGTGTGTGTGTGTGCACGTGAGTGCGTGCGCGCGTGTGTGTGTACGTACGTACATTGTTCTGTTAAAACACAATTACTTTGCTTTATTTTTAGAAAACTATGAAAAGTCATATTTTTTCCCCCGCATATCCTATTACAGGACATCACTGTCAAGACCAGCATTTTACCGCTGTTGTTGATTTCTTGGCAAGATTATGCTCAGTAGTTTGCCACTGCTTTCTGAGCGACCAGCTCACATATCCTGTAAGTAACGGGCGCAGCAAGAACCGCTACCAATTCTCGCGCAGCTGCGTTTGCTCATGTGGATAAACGGGATTACGCTAGCTCCTAGGCCAGGGAGACCAGCAAGAAAAGTCATATACTGCCTGTTGATTTTAAGATCAGGAACCAAAACAGTATTTTTGCCTGCGAGACTGGTAATCCATCCATCCATCCATCATGTGTCATGCCGGTAAGCGTGGGCGGTCATGTTCTGCCATATCACTCGATCACCAGAGTCGTGGATCAGCTCCGTGTTTCTGTCTCGACCATGCCACAAGGCCAAGCCATCCAGGTACTTGTTTCTAGGTCTTCCCCTTGGTCAGTTCCCCTCGATCTTACCAGTTGTCACCAAGTTCTCCAAATCATTTCTTCTCATAACATGCCCAAAAAATTTTGACTGTCTACGTCTAATGTCTCTAATCAGTTTACGATCTTCATTTGTTTCTTGAAGGACTTGTTCATCGGTTTTTCTGGCTGTCCATGGTATTCTTTGCATTTTCCTCAGAAACCACATTTCTACAGCAATCAGCTGTTTTTCAGCCTGACTGCTCATTGTCCAAGCTTTACATCCATATAAAAGTACAGGTTCTATGTAGCATCTCAACACTCTTTTTCTTGTTTCAATTGACATCTTTTTATTGGTCAGTATGTTTTTCATCTTGCAAAAGGCTACCTTCGAAATGGCAATTCTTGTTCTAATCTCTTCAAGACATTTCCCATCAGATGTTATCACTGTGCTGAGATAACTGTATCGATTCACTTGCTTAAGAATCAGTTATCAGTTATCAGTTGGGGTATCTTCGTTGCACTCCGGACATGTCCATAGGTGCTTAGATCCTCCCCCCAGCATATTCATCAGCGTCCGATGGCTAATAGTGCCAGTTCTGTGTTGGTTGACGAGGCGCTTTGTTTTCCCGATGTACCTCTCGCGTCTGACTGTGCCGAATCTTACTCCCAGGTCTTTCATCCTGGACAGCGATGTGGAATCACTGACGTCAAAGTCCTCTGTTCTCGCCATATCTTTAAGGACGTTAATAACATCGGCACGATCCATGGGCTGGCCATCTACAGGGGGTGCAGAGCCAGCCAGTTTGTCAGCTCGTTCATTTCAATCAATTGCTTAAGAATATGCCTATTTACTTGTATATCACATTGTGGTATTTCCTTCTTCCCAGTGACAACCATAATCTGTGTCTTCTTAATATTCAGTTCTAATCCTAGTTGTTCACTGTGTGCAACAACCGCATCTACTAAATTTTGCAGGTCCTGTTCATTGTCTGAAATCAAGACTGTATCATCTGCATATCTAATGTTATTGATGTATCGTCCCCAAATGTTGATTCCTTCCATATCTTCTATATTTCTGAAAATATTTTCACTGTACAGGGAAAAAAGATCTGGAGACATTACACATCCCTGTCTCACACCTCTTGTAATAGGCTGATATTGACCTACATTGCTATCAATTCTGATGGCAGCTTGTTTCCAATATATGTTTTTTACAAGTCTAAGATCTTTTCCATCAATTTGTAGATCTTCAAGCATCCTTAACATGTTGACATGTCTCACTTTATTGAAAGCCTTTGTGTAGTCAATAAAGCAAAGATATAGATCTTTGTTTACTTCTATAGAACGTTCAATTACTGTTCTCAGTATATTCACATTTACTGTACCCTTGCCTTCTACAAACCCACATTGTTCTTCTCCTATTTTGGGTTGTATTTTCTTCCTGAATCTTTGCAATTGATTCTCATCAGAATCTTCGTGATGTGGCTCATTATACTAATTGTTCGATGTTGATCGCATTCCAAGGCTCCTGATTTCTTCGGGATTGCAATAAATATAGAATTACATAATTCAGGAGGTATATCTCCAGTATCGTATATTGCGTTCAGCAGTCTGGTGACTTGGTCTATTCCATATTCTTCTAAGGCATTGATAATTTCTATTGTGATGTTTATCTGTACCCAGGGTCTTGCCAGTTTTCAAATGGTTAAGAGCATTCTGAACTTCCATCTTCAAAATTGATGGTCCTTCATTATTATTCCAAAGATCATGTTCTTCTTTTGTATCATTATAAATGTCTTTCATATAATCTGACCATGCATGTAAAATCTGATCTTTTTCTATTATGATTTTGCCATCTTTTTAGGCAACCCGTTGATGTGTGTGTTCTTTTGTTAGTGATGTAATTAATTCTTTTGTGCATTAATTTGGTATCAACAGACTAAACAAAGCTAATTTTCATTTTAGTTTACCCTCAACTGATCATCAGCTTGTTGTCTCTCCTTAGCCAGAGCTTCCAACTGTTCCTTGGCCAGCAGAAGGGCCTCTTCTTGCTGTCTGTGTGCCTCCTCTAATTCCTGTCTGGACATTTTCTCTTTCAAGAGTTGCTGACCTTGTTCAGCTTGCAAGCGCTCTAGTTCCTCTCTTTTAGCAAATTCTTCCTCCAAGATTCTGCAGATACAATAAAATATGTGGGTATTTTGATAGGAAATGATCCTTACTTTAACTTTATTAACTGTAAACTTTATCTTGGGATGAACTTAATCCAAATAACATAATACATGAGAACCACTAAATCTAAACACAATAACAGAGAGAGAGAGAGAGAGAGAGAGAGAGAGAGAGAGAGAGAGAGAGAGAGAGAGAGAGAGAGAGAGAGAGAGAGAGAGAGAGAGAGAGAGAGAGAGAGAGAGAGAGAGAGAGAGCATAAGTGTGCGCATATAATGAAAACATAAAGACAAGCATTACCAAAAAAAATGCTCAAATTAAAACTGTAGCTATGCTATTGTTTAGTTAAAAAATATTTGTTTACAAATAAACAGAAATAAACATAAAAACATTTTGAGGCATCTGTGTAGGTAAGCATGTGGATATGAGAGTAGTTATCTTCCTTCTGTGTCTAGGGTAGATTGCCATCACACATTCCATGGCACACAGGATGAAACTCAACACAAGGAGGATGTACTGCACAAAATGTAATCACCTTTCACACATGATGAATAACTTTGTGCACATCTTATGCATATCTTATGCAGCAAAGAATCACCATCAAATATATGACGTGTTGAAAACCCACACCTAGTTAATCTAACTGTGCTGTCAAATAGATGATGTGTTAGATGTTGGATGATGTGTTGGACACCCATACTCAGTTAATCTAACTGTGCTGTCAAATAGACACACTCCACAGATTTGTATATTTTAGATTTATTTGTATGAGAGTAAGTCAGTAAGTCACAAATTAGTATGTAAAAAACTACACGAGATACAAACCTGAAAACCATTGATTATCATACATCTCTCTTTAATTCTCAACATGATCTCTGCAAATATTGATATATTTATCCCATAATTTTATCAGTCCCCCAATACCTGCACCAAAGAAGACTTTAGACTACTGCCATACCTCACTCTTAACTTCTTTGTCATCAGCAAATCGGTACAAGCACTACCACCATACACTGACAACATTTCCTTATGAATATCATTGGCAGTATGCTGTTCTTCCGTGGTGCAATCCTTAAGTATGACAGATATTTTCAACACACGTACATGAAATTTGTTATGCACACGCACAAATGCAAGCAGCAATTATTGTCTGTTACACATAGACATCAAGCTAGATGAGTATGCCACATAATGACACCTTTATAAACTATCAATAACTGTGTCTCAGCTGTATTATATCATGTTGTGACCTACTTACTGGGACTGATTGTGGCGTCCTCTAAAGGACATGCAACTAATTGTTCTTGTAAAACTGTTTTCCTATTATTCAAGAAGAGACCGATATTTTGCAATTTCTACAACCATCATGTCTATAATATTCTGTAGTTTTGTGATTTATTGCTATCAATACAATGTGATCAGCATAACTTAAGATATTTATATTATGGCCACCAACTGCAATCCCTGGCATATTTTCTGTAGATCTCATTATATGCTCAATGTATAATAAAAACAATTCAGGGGACAGTGCACATCCTTGTCTGATGCACATTTTAAGCATTGAAATGTTCTTAAATGGTTATTGATTTTTATACCTGATGTTTGCTGCCAAAATATGTCTTTATTGTATGTCTATGTGCATAGTTGTAATAATAATAACTTGAAAAATAATGTTAAAAGAAATTAAACTTACTTGGCCTGTAGAATTCTAACTGTCTCCTCATCTTTTTTCAGTGCCCGTTCCTCTTCAACCAAGTTTTCTAATTGGGCTTTAGCCTCCTCTAGCTCCCTCAATCTTCTCCTCTCTTCTTCAAGCTCAGCCTCTTCCTCCTTTAGTCTGGCTTCTACAAGAGTACGCTGTTCTCTTTCAGCTTCAAGAGCCTCCTTGCTCTGGAGTAGCAATAGCTCTCGTTCTTTTTGTAAGCGTGCTTCTGTTTCTATAAATCTGAAATTTTATAAATATACAAGTCATATAATCCAGTACAATATACATATAACACAAGATAATAACCCAATCCAATATACACACTGTACACAGTTGTTTTATATCCTGAGTCACTGCAGCCATCTTTTATTCAACATATATCATGGGTCTATGAACATCAAATATTGATTTAATCTCAAGTTAATGTACATCAAATATCAATGTACATCTTGAATCATTGCATATCACATATCAATGTACATCTCAAGCTGCTGTACATCAAATATCAGTGTACATTTTGAATCACTGTACATCAAACATCAGTGTACATCTTGAATCACTGCACATCAAATATTAAAGTAGTCTTCAGTAGTTAGTTAGTTAGTTAGTTAGTCACGGTTCCAACTTCACGGCTCTGGGTCATCCCCATATTGCTCCGTTCCTGTGCCAGTGAATATCACACAAAATGCTCCTCACTGCCCTATGTGAACAATGGGATAGACAGGAGTGTCAGCAAGCCAACAGCCCGCACAGGTACACTGTGCATAATGCAGCCGCCAGAATGCCAACACTAAAGTCCTCCACGAAAAATGCAGTTCATCGTCGATGGAAACGGCAGTCACCAGAAAGACTTCATTGACCCGGATTTTATCTCATATGGCTCGGTCTCTTTCCGCAGGGCGACCCACCGAAAGCGCAGCACAAAGAACGAACTCCGTAGCTACAGCGCCGACTCCCAGGAGTCTCCTGAAAAAAGTACTCGTGAACCGAAAAGGCAAACCAGTCAATGCAGCAACAGCCAGCCGCCATCGTTCCGAACACACAGTTCACGCTAAAAACAACCGCGGACCGATGCAAAAGCATTCCACGCGAAATTTACAGCTCACAGTGTCGCGCCATGCACTCACTCAGTAGTAGTCTTCAGTAACTGTATATCAACTATCAATCTACATCTTCAGTCACCGTACATCATGTATCAATGTACATCTCAAGCTGCCGCACATCAAATATCAATGTTCATCTTGAATCACTGTAGATTAAATATCAATGTACAACTTGAGTCTTGTATATTAAATATACATTATTGTACTTCAGTGATCAAGGTACATTTTGAGTCATTTACTGCCAATATAGTACCTTGCGATGTCTGGGGGTGGGGGGGTTGGGTCTTGAGCCTGAGGAATTAAGGCCGCCTGGCTAGTGCAGTCGCCGTGAACTGTGCAGGTTAGAGTTTTCTTTTTGCCACCGACAGAAAAAAAACTCCACACCTTACTGAGGATTCGAACCCAGGTCTCCTGCAGGATAATCCGGCACTATAGCCACTTGGCCAGCCGCTCCTCGAGTCTAAAATCAATTTAAGTAAATGTGCGTCAAAGATCAAATGAATCCCATCTTAGTGTTTGCTCAAAAGTGCATGTTTGATATATTAGTCAAATGTTTCTATCTTTGTCTTTGTGAATGCCAACTACTCAGCAGTAATTTTCATTGGATGCCTGTAATTTTTTTTCACACAGACATTTTAAGAAAAAGGGTACTATTAAGATTATAATTACCGTAATTTTTCTGCTTCAATTTCCAACCTCTTCTCTTCTAAAAGTCTATTTGTTTCTTGGCGTGTTTTCTCCTCTTCTTCTGCTCTTTTCTTTCGTTCCAATTCTAGTAGTTTATCTCTTTCTTTTATTTCTTCTTGAGCTAGTTGTCGTTGCTGAAAATGTAAATGTTTGAGCATTTGTAAGATCATTTACTCAGAAAGTGCCATTAGCATTACACAGCAAATAAGTAAGCTGAAATTATAACAAAAGATCTGCGTAAGAACAATCTAAGTAACAAAATTATAATGTCATAACAAAATATTCAGTTCAGAGAACACAAAACAACAGCCAAACTGCTGCAAACAGTACTCTTTCTTCTCTGAAGCTAGAAAAAGATAATAGCAGTGAAACGCATACCTTACTATATGTGAAATACATTAAAGTAACATTTATTTATAAATATTTGCCAATTACAAACTTATGGGTAATACTTATAATGATGACAGAAGTTTGTATCCAGCCAAGAGTCAAACGTAAACCTCAAAACAAAATTTACTGTAAAATACAAACTGTTAGCATTCAATCAGCCAACTGTCAATCATTCACTTTCCATCACTACAATGAAGTCAATCAATCAAGCATTCACATACCATCTCTTTTTTATTTTGCGCTCATTCACTTTAAACTCAAGTGTAGTCCATACATACTATTTATAGTAGTGATGGACTGAATTTTGTGTGTCGATTAGCTTTCCTTATTAACAGTGATCCTCGCCATCAGGCGAACCCACTCTGACTTCAGACGTACTTGTAATTATTAATGTTCCCAAGTCGAGAGACAGGTCAACATTTTAGTCCAGCTGTCCGGTGTAGGGGTTGAACCACTAACCTCGGCATCGGCACACAGGATGTTTAAGAAAATGTGTTCTTACCCATTCGGCCAGAAAACTATCTATCTTTGGTTGTACACTCCGGAAGATAACTCTTCAAACATTTCTTGATGTCATATTTCCAATTGTATCATTGGCTAACTCTAGCTTGCTTGCCTTTGATTTTTCCATCCAGTATGCTTTTTATAAGAGCAACATTAAAAAAATAAGTTTGTTGCATATCCTTTACATGATGTTGCAGTCAACCCCAGCATTTTTTAGCTGTTGGTAAATTACCATAAGAAAGAAATATTTAATATTTTACCTTTCGCTCATTCTCCAATTCTCTCTCTCTCATTAGCAGCTTCTCTTGCTCTTCACACCTCCTCATTTCATCTTCAGCTGTTCGCCGCCTCCTCTCTTCTCTTTCCTTCTTTCTTTCCTTCCATGCTTGTCGCTGAAGGCTTTCTTGTGACTGGCCAATATTTGTTATAACTCTTTTAAGATCTTTAAAGAAAAACAAAACATAAAGTGGCTTATAAATTACAAGAACTTATTTATATACAAGGACTGTTAAAAAAACATTGCACCTTTGGCTTGGAAAAACACAATGATTTACCTGGAAGACTCAAACCCTAATCCCCTTCAAAGTACTCTCCTGGAGATTGTAGACACTTCTACTAATGGTCCTGCCATTGTTGGAGGCATTTAAAAAAGGCGTCTTTGGTATAGAGTACAGCGGCCGCCACATTCTGCATAATTTCTTCTCAGTGACTGACACTAGGCTCCTTTCAGTGGCATTTGTAGCTTGGGGAATGACCAAAAATCACAAGGAGCCATGTTGGGAGAATAGGTAACCAGAGAAATATTGTTTGGTGAAGAGACTCTAAATCATATGTGAAGAATGCAAACAAACAGACTTGTGAATAATAGGAACCTAGAAGCTTCATCATGAAAAACACTCCCATATATTCTGAGGCTGTGAATACGAGTATAACCAGACTGGCTCCAAAATGTCTTTTCTTAAATTAACGCTAATGACAAATCAGAAACAGAAAAGGCATCTATCTAAAGAAAACACAAAGTTTCAATCTGGCAGTGCTGAAGTTGATATACAGTCTGGTCATGTGCCTCATTGCGATTACAAAGTAGAAAATTATTTCCTATGCACAGGAGATTGTTACTGCTGTTAAAGATCTAAAGGTACGTGGGCTTCCATACTTTGGCTTAATAATAGGTAGTGGAGCTATTTTATGTTTCTGTGTATATGTATATCGGGGCATTACATTTATCTGTTATAGAAACTTTCTTAGAAAACCATGGACCAAGAAGAAGAAAAAATACTGACATTCTTCCTCTTCTTCGTTCATCCGGAGTTTTTTTTCTTCGGACGTGATTGCGTTGTGCCTGTTTACAGCAGAGCTGCGTTCTTGCGTCGTTAGGCCGACACATCCGACTTCTGTGGGCATTTGTTGACCGGGTTAACCTTCCCAGATACTGACATTCTACAAGGTCTTAACATCGAAGAGAACTAGTTCTTAAACAGCTTTGTATCTCAGAAACTGGAATAATTTGGCCAAATTATACATCAATTATATGGAAAGAATGGTGATGGAAGGCATAGTTCCTGGGAAAATAGACAGGGGCCAACCAGGATGAAGACGGGCACAGGACATTGAAGACTCCATGGATATGAAAATGCATGGGGCAGGGGAACTGGTAAAGGATTGAGCATCTTTTTGGTTGGCTGTGATGAAAGCGATGTTCTGCAAAGGACCTGTTATATGATGATGATTATATGCTTTGGAAGAAGAATATGCTTAATATTATATTGCTAAGTATTCAATGAGCAAGTCCTACAAGAAGCAAATAAGAACCGTAAACTGATTTGAGAAGTTTAGTTAGTTAGTTAGTTAGCTAGTTAGTTAGTTAGTTAGTTAGTCACGGTTCCAGCTTCACGGAAACTGGTCGTTCCCATTATGCTCCGTTCCTGTGCCAGTGAATATCACACGAAATTTGAGAAATAAGACGTGAACAGTCAAAGTTTTGTGGACACGTTATAAGAAGAAATAAATTAGAGAACTTGGTGACAACTGGCAAGATTGAGGGGAAAAGAACAAAAAGAAGGCAGAGAAGTAAAGAAGTAAATATCTGGATGGTTTGGTCACGTGGTGTGATCAAGACAAGAACATGGAGCTGATCCACTACTTGTGATCGTGCGAGATGGTGAAATATTACCATCCACATTTATTGGCATGGCACATGATGATGCTTCAAAGAAGTCATTATTAATCAATCTTATATGTTTGTGTGCATGGCAGCAGTGTGCTGTGATTTAATTCCATTCAGGTACTTTATAGTGTTATGGACTGAATTTATACCCTGAAAATGGTACAGCGATCTTTTCGTGAAAGATGACTGATGATAATACTAGAATAAACAAATATATACAGAATAAGTAATTAACACATCAAAACATTTCTTAACCAATGAGAACACATAACACAACTCACCTGACATCCACATATTCTTTGACTTCAGATCAGGGGCAGACAATTCATATTGCTTAGTTGGAGTGCTCAGTTTGAACCGATGTTGTTTTCCACCTGGTCTATCAGGAAAACTCTGGGAAAGGTGAGCAACTTCATTTTGTACAATCACTTTAACATTTATTATTCATTATTTAATACAATATGCAAATCTTCCCAAACAGATATGTCAACATTGACCATGTGTTAACATTTATGCAGATACTTTTATATTCAGCAAATACATACTTTGAGAATCATAAAGATATTGTGTGAAAATCACTAGAGTCATTTTAATATAAACCAGAAAGATATTTTGTGGAAATCACTAGAGACATTTTAACATAAACTATACAGATATTTTGTGGAAATCACTAGAGAGACATTTTAACATGAACTATACACATATTTTGTGGAAATCACTAAACAGACATTGTAATATGCTATTAACATGAACTATATACATATTTTGTGAAAACCACTAGACAGACATTTTAACATGAACTATACACATATTTTGTGGAAATAACTAGACAGACATTTTAATATGAACTATACATGTATTTTGTGGAAATCACTAAACAGACATTGTAATATGCTATCAACATGAACTATATACATATTTTGTGAAAACCACTAGACAGACATTTTAACATGAACTATACACATATTTTGTGGAAATCACTAGACAGACATATTAATATGACCTATACATGTATTTTGTGGAAATCACTAAACAGACATTTTAACATGCTATTAACATGAACTATATACATATTTTGTGGAAATCACTAGACAGACATTTTAACATGAACTATACATGTATTTTGTGGAAATCACTAGACAGACATTTTAACATAAACTATACAGATATTTTGTGGAAATCACTAGAGAGACATTTTAACATGAACTATACACATATTTTGTGGAAATAACTAGACAGACATTTTAACATGAACTATACATGTATTTTGTGGAAATCACTAAACAGACATTTTAATATGCTATTAACATGAACTATATACATATTTTGTGGAAATCACTAGACAGACATTTTAACATGAACTATACACATATTTTGTGGAAATCACTAGACAGACATATTAATATGACCTATACATGTATTTTGTGGAAATCACTAAACAGACATTTTAATATGCTATTAACATGAACTGTATACATATTTTGTGGAAATCACTAGACAGACATTTTAACATGAACTATACATGTATTTTGTGGAAATCACTAAACAGACATTTTAATATGCTATTAACATGAACTATATACATATTTTGTGGAAATCACTAGACAGACATTTTAACATGAACTATACACATATTTTGTGGAAATAACTAGACAGACATTTTAACATGAACTATACATGTATTTTGTGGAAAACACTAAACAGACATTTTAATATGCTATTAACATGAACTATATACATATTTTGTGAAAATCACTAGACAGACATTTTAACATGAACTATACACATATTTTGTGGAAATCACTAGACAGACATATTAATATGACCTATACATGTATTTTGTGGAAATCACTAAACAGACATTGTAATATGCTATTAACATGAACTATATACATATTTTGTGGAAATCACAAGACAGACATTTTAACATGAACTATACACATATTTTGTGGAAATAACTAGACAGACATTTTAATATGAACTATACATGTATTTTGTGGAAATCACTAAACAGACATTTTAATATGCTATTAACATGAACTATATACATATTTTGTGGAAATCACTAGACAGACATTTTAACATGAACTATACACATATTTTGTGGAAATCACTAAACAGACATTTTAACATGCTATTAACATGAACTATATACATATTCTGTGGAAATCGTCGGCCAACATTCGGTGCAATACACACTACAACACTAGATGAAAAATATAATCATTTACCTGTGTGAAACATTGAGGGCAAAGTGTAATGCTGCCTTTCAAATCCTTTTCATCAGATGATGCATAATAGCAAAGTGTTGAGGCTGTAAGAACAAACCACCTCTCTTTCCAGGCTGTTAATTTGTTTCCAAACTTGACCATGTAACCCTGTGAACATTTGTTTTATTGTCAGGAAATGAAACAATATTCAGAATACATAGTCAGAACTGATATACCCATTAAAAACTGACTAAAATGTTACATGCGACCTTTGAATTAACTTCAGGAATCTCTCTCTCTCTCTCTCTCTCTCTCTCTCTCTCTCTCTCTCTCTCTCTCTCTCTCTCTCTCTCTCTCTCTCTCTCTCTCTCTCTCTCTCTCTCTCTCTCTACTTCACTCTCTCAACAGAAGTTCAGATTGCTCTCAGACAATACAGGTTCAGTCAATAAAAGTTCAGATAGCTGACAGACAATACAGCTGTGACGAGACCAAGAGGATGTTCAAGAAGAAAATAGATTGATGATATCAAAGACATTGTACAATCACACGGAATGACACCAGGCTGACATTCTGAATGCTCTACGGGAAGTAAGACTTTTGTGAGAACCATGTGACGACTGTGAATCTACAACCATGGTCAGACTGCGAGAACAGCAAATTAAACGAGGTGTGGCCAAACAAGAAAACTACGCAGGAAGCCAAAGAAGATTGATAAACCAACACAGAACTGGTGTCGTTAGCCGCTACATGCTGCGGGATTTGCTGAGGAGGGGTTCCGAGCACTTATGGACTGAATGGTTCGATGTGCAATGAGGATAATCTGTTGACTAATTAACTAACTAACTAACGGAATGACACTATCCAGTGCCGCCCACTGGCACTGGAGCGCAAATTATTGCTCCCCACGACGCTTGACGGCAAAAGTGGAAGATGATGATGATGATGACGATAAATACAGGTTCAGTCAATAAAAGTTCAACTAACTGACAAACAATACAGGTTCAGACAATAAAAGTCCAGATTAGTGTCAGATAATACAGGTTCAGTCAATGAATGTCAAGATAACTGACAGACAATACAGATTCAGTCATTAAGGTTCAGATAACTGACAGACAAGGAAGATTAATAAAGCTGACACATAGTAAACGTTCAGCCACCTTAAAGATTATAATGGATTGACCATATCAATAATGGCCTTAAAAATACTGAAAGAAAAGCTGAAGACAATATTAACTTCAGAGAATTGTGATAAAATTGTTTAGGCAGCTGAATGTAATGATAAAATATTTGAGATGTCTAAAGATAAAAAGCAGCATGTCTGCTATGTCTGGTGTCTTTCATGTTACAGTGAGTGGATTGTAAGGGTTGTTATTATGGATCTAGAGTTGTTCTGATTGAATGATCAGAAAACACAAGTTGTCTGACGTGAATACAACATGTCCTGTGATGAGAGCTGGGAAAAGTATGAGCCGAGAGCTGAGGAAAGTATGAGCCCAGAACCAGTGATTACAACTCATGGCTGTACTTAAGGTACAGCTGTCCAAGATTCAGTGCCACTATAGACCCATCTAGAGAGATTAACAACACATTAAAAATGAGACTTGTAAAATGTTACCTATATTAAACATATTGTATAGCGCGGAAGCCTGGACATGGAACAAGCAACTAGAAAGTAGAATAGATGCCCTGGAGATGTGGATATACAGAAGAATATGTTGAATTACATGGAAACAAAAAAAAACAATCAAATACAGAGGTTCAAGAAAAACTGGGAATGAAAAGATGATGAAAGAAATAAAAAAAGAGGCAAGTGAAATATTTTGGCCACATTAAAAGACATAACACACTTATTAAAAACCTTACCAGTTGAAGGCGAGCGAGCAAGAGGTAGACAACAATACAAGTGGGAAGATAACATCAAGAGATGGATGAACAGCAATCTGACAGAATGTAGTCAGGGCAAGAGACAGACAGACAGTGTTGGAGATCCATTGCAGTCAACCTTCATTGTGGAAATGGCATCTGATTGATATACCCAGCAAGGAGACAGACAGACAGTGTTGGAGATCCATTGCAGCCAATCATCATTGTGATGATGGCACCTGATTGATTGATCCAGCAAGGAGAGAGCCATATCTGAGAGGTTATGGTGTTTGCTTCAGGCTCAGAAGCTGCTGGGTCTGATCTCAGTTTAGGGCTGGGGATTTCCCCAAGAGCCTTTGGTATATAACATCACACATCCACCTGATCTCAAGGGTAGTGAGATCAGATACCTAGGCTTCTTGGATGAGGGTGAAAAACTGGAAGTCTCCATGCCAGTTGTGGAAGTTAAAAATTCCATAGCACGTTAGAATTTGCACAGAGTAGACCATAAGGTTTCTGCACTGGCAAAATTGTTAAGAAACAGAACCTACCCACAGGTAAACAGAACCCATTACCTTGGATGGAATCTGTCTAGTACAAGAAAGGCTTTCTCAAATGTATGTCAAATTAAGACGCATTGCCTTTGAGGTGCATAACTCGGTTGACACACTCTCCTCAAAAGAGAAACAAAGAAGAATAAGAACCTGAGATAACTCTAGATGATGACAAAGGGCCTTAGATAACCTTATGATATGCTATGAAATGTCAAATAAATAATAACTATGAAATGTCAAATAAATCATAAATATTGCTAGCAAAAGATGCTTCAAATACCTTATGAACAATATCAGACATAATCTGCTCATACACCTCCGCTATTCCTTGACAGATCATTGCAAAGTCATCTTGGCAACTAACTCTCTGTAAAATCAGCCTCACAAATTCACTGAAATCCAACAGGAATGTATCATCGTTTACATCCATAGATCCCATTTTCTGGAGTGACTTGTTTTTGGGAACTGGCAACCCTAGTGTCTGGCAAATCTGCTCTGCTATTCTTTCTGCTTCTTCAATATCAGCTCTCAAAGGAAACAGTAAGCTGCCATCTTGAGCTCTCTCAACAAGGAAGTTGAATATCTGAACAAATAAATTCAGATTATTTTTCATTCTAGTAAGTACAAATGGCTACAATTTTTAAAAATTTTAAACAATGCTTTCCCGTAATGAATGTGAATAATGAAAATACAAACAATAGATTGCACGATTTAATGCCTGGCAGAGTTCACTGCATCTCGTCAGGTACATACTGCAGAAATCGCACAAAATAAACTAAAGTAATTAGATAAATCCTTGAAGCTGAAATATGCAACACACATATTCACACAGTAATTTAAATAGTCTAATAACAAATTTCTTAAAAACATAAAACTTTGTATATCTGCTGTTTATGCAGTGCTTAATGCTCAGTCACACTAGTTTGAATTAATTTGTTTGCACCACTGTATGAAAGCCGTTATATTTTTAGCTAACAAACACATATTTCTTGTCTTAGAAACTGAATAAATAATTATAGATGCTCATTGTTATAAGCATGAAAAAAAAGTGTAACTATGTCTACTGTTCATGCAGTACTTATACGACAGTCATAATAGTTTGAATCAATGTCTATGTACCACTACACATAGAAGATGCAGATGTGCAGTGAGCAGTGTGCTTGCCTGCCAGCCTAGTGTTCATGTGTTCTATTCGCCATCAATCTGCATCATATTTTCTCTCTGACACAGATTCCCAGGTCAATCCAGCCTAAAATAAGTACCAGGAATTTTTCTGACAAGTAAAGGCCTCTGGTGTGATACTGATCACATGACCCATCGAGTGTCGATCAGTCTAAAAATATAGGGGTAGTACCATATACCAAATATATGCAGGTGATACAGTACTGCTTGCGGACAAATATATGCAGGTGATACAGTACTGCTTGCGGACAAATATATGCAGGTGATACAGTACTGCTTGCGGACAAATATATGCAGGTGATACAGTACTGCTTGCGGACAAATATATGCAGGTGATACAGTACTGCTTGCGGACAAATATATGCAGGTGATACAGTACTGCTTGCAGACAAATATATGCAGGTGATACAGTACTGCTTGCAGACAAATATATGCAGGTGATACAGTACTGCTTGCAGACAAATATATGCAGGTGATACAGTACTGCTTGCAGACAAATATATGCAGGTGATACAGTACTGCTTGCGGACAAATATATGCAGGTGATACAGTACTGCTTGCAGACAAATATATGCAGGTGATACAGTACTGCTTGCAGACAAATATATGCAGGTGATACAGTACTGCTTGCAGACAAATATATGCAGGTGATACAGTACTGCTTGCGGACAAATATATGCAGGTGATACAGTACTGCTTGCGGACAAATATATGCAGGTGATACAGTACTGCTTGCAGACAAATATATGCAGGTGATACAGTACTGCTTGCAGACAAATATATGCAGGTGATACAGTACTGCTTGCAGACAAATATATGCAGGTGATACAGTACTGCTTGCAGACAAATATATGCAGGTGATACAGTACTGCTTGCGGACAAATATATGCAGGTGATACAGTACTGCTTGCGGACAAATATATGCAGGTGATACAGTACTGCTTGCGGACAAATATATGCAGGTGATACAGTACTGCTTGCGGACAAATATATGCAGGTGATACAGTACTGCTTGCAGACAAATATATGCAGGTGATACAGTACTGCTTGCAGACAAATATATGCAGGTGATACAGTACTGCTTGCAGACAAATATATGCAGGTGATACAGTACTGCTTGCAGACAAATATATGCAGGTGATACAGTACTGCTTGCAGACAAATATATGCAGGTGATACAGTACTGCTTGCAGACAAATATATGCAGGTGATACAGTACTGCTTGCGGACAAATATATGCAGGTGATACAGTACTGCTTGCAGACAAATATATGCAGGTGATACAGTACTGCTTGCAGACAAATATATGCAGGTGATACAGTACTGCTTGCAGACAAATATATGCAGGTGATACAGTACTGCTTGCAGACAAATATATGCAGGTGATACAGTACTGCTTGCGGACAAATATATGCAGGTGATACAGTACTGCTTGCGGACAAATATATGCAGGTGATACAGTACTGCTTGCAGACAAATATATGCAGGTGATACAGTACTGCTTGCAGACAAATATATGCAGGTGATACAGTACTGCTTGCAGACAAATATATGCAGGTGATACAGTACTGCTTGCAGACAAATATATGCAGGTGATACAGTACTGCTTGCGGACAAATATATGCAGGTGATACAGTACTGCTTGCAGACAAATATATGCAGGTGATACAGTACTGCTTGCAGACAAATATATGCAGGTGATACAGTACTGCTTGCGGACAAATATATGCAGGTGATACAGTACTGCTTGCAGACAAATATATGCAGGTGATACAGTACTGCTTGCAGACAAATATATGCAGGTGATACAGTACTGCTTGCAGGACAACAAACAGGATCTGCAACATCTGGTAGATGTGGCTGTTGTACACAGTGAACAACTTGGGTTAGAATTAAATTGTAAGAAAGCAGAGTTTATGGTCATCTCTGAGAAAAAAGAAACACCCCAATGTAGCATGCATGTGTCAGGTCTTAGTTAGGTATGACTGAGCTACCATATGACAGCAGACGGTACTACCTGCCTTCTGGTAAGCACCGAATGTTGGACGGCGCTTACCAAACCCGACACCCCACATTGTGCCAACGGCTTCGGGCGGAGGAGTGCAATTGGAAGGGTACAAAGAAATGTAACTTAAAGACAACATGTCATGGCAGGGCAGACCAGGCCCTAAACCTTGGTTGGCAGCTGGACTAGGATCGAAGCTCTGACAGGTGGACAGTTAGAGTATTGCTTTGCTGATCCAGCAGCTTCTGCAGCTTGTCTTGTTCTAGACTGGAGTCAACTAGGCAGGCCGAGAGAGGGATCATGCTACATGGCCAACACATGGTCTCTAAATTCAGCCCAGGCTTTGTGTTATGGAGAGGTATAACTCCATTTACAAACTATCGTCTGTCAAGAGGGCAAGGTGCCAGTCTAGCATCCATGTAAATGGAAAATTCTTAAACAAGTGAACTGGTAAAGTTATCTCGGAACACTCATAACATCTGATGGAAGGTGACTTGTAAATATTAGAGCAAAAATCGCTGTGGCAAAGCTAGCCTTTTGCTAGGTGGAAAAAATAACAATTAGAAAAAAACAAATAATTGCAGTGAGAAAAAAAGTGATGAAGTGCTATATAGAACCCATACAGCCTGCTTCGTGGTGAAGGGGTTATGGGCGCAGTTCGTAATCCTGCATACCCGCATTCCAAACACAGTTGTGGGTGATTTGCCAGCAGATAGCCTTATGTTGATTTTTTAATGAAATGGTATGGCGCCGGTCGTTCAGAAAGCAATGACAAACTACTGAATGTAAACTTGCTCAGGAATCACAAACAGCCAAAAAATGCTTGGGTTGACTGCTTCGTCCTGAAAAGAATAAGCAACTGTTATATGCATGTGAAACTTGGACAATGAGCAGACAAGCTGAGAAACATCCAATTGTCTATCGGCATGGCACAGAATGATGTTGTGAATCATGACTGCCCATGTCTATCGGCATGGCACAGAATGATGTTGGGAATCATGACTGCCCATGTCTATTGGCATGGCACAGAATGATGTTGTGAATCATGGCTGCCCATTCTATTAGCATGGCACAGGATCATGTTGACGATATACATTCACGGGAGCACTGGTAGTGCAGTGGCTAGCACACTTGCCTGTTGATGTTGTTGTCAGGTGTTCACATCCCCAACAAGGTCGGAGGTTTTACAATTGACCGGAGCTCCCAGGTTGACCTGGTCTAAAATGGGTGCCAGGAAATGTTCTGGGAAACAAAGGCAGCAGACGTGATACTGACCACATCAGCCATCGAGTGCAGGTTGGTCTATGCAACTAGACTAGCGCCACATACTCACTGTGCTTCAAGCTGTGTCAAAGGGTTCTGTACTTTGTTTTTTACTTAATATATCAAAGGCAGAGAGAGAGAGAGAGAGAAAGAGAGAGAGAGAGAGAGAGAGAGATAGAGAGAGAGACAGAGAGAGAGACAGAGAGAGAGAGAGAGAGAGAGAGAGAGAGAGAGAGAGAGAGAGAGAGAGAGAGTAATGTTTGCAGTCATCAGCATCATGTCTTCAGGAGCATGGGGGAACCACCACAGGTATGGCACCTCCAGGAAACCTGTGTTAAAGCTCAGGAAACAGCATTTATTTATATAACTAGCCAGCCAGCATCACCAAGCTCAGCGTCATTTGTTGACGTTATCTATTGACAATTGACCATCAAGGAGTTACGGACGGACGCAATTCGTAATTCTGCATACCCCATTCGACACACAGCTGTGGGCGATTTGGCAGCAGACCATCTTAAATTGGGTTTCAGACAATGGAGTGCTGGTTGTTCAGAAAGCAATATCAAACTACTGAATGTAAACTTGCCAAGAAATCGTAAAACAGCCAAACAAAGCTGAGGTTGACTGCAACGTCCTGTAAAGGATATGCAAATATCTGTAACTGACAATTGAACACCTAAAACTTGTGGAGAAAACATTAAAACTGAACCCTAACCCCAGCCAGTCAGTATGTGCTGTGCTGAATCATCACTTGGCTATGTCATATGTCTGTCCTCAGACGGGAAGTTCCGCACCTGTCCAGCACACCCTGCTGGTCTCAGTGCTTGGAGAGGGGAAGGAAAACTCTGCAAAACTTCTTCTTCTTCTGCTGCTGCGTTCATCCGGAGAGTTTTTGTTTGTTGACGTGACTGTGTTGTGCCTGTTTGCAGCAGAGCTGCATTCTTGCGCCGTTAGGCCGACACATCCGACTTCTGCGGGCATTTGTTGACCGAGTTAACCTTCCCGGGGTCTGCAATACAGTCCCCATGGAAATGGTATTGTAATACCAGGTCAGGAGAACAGTCTCTACACCAGCCTCACTCTGATAAATGTCAGCCCATGTCGGAGTTCAGACGGCCAGAACGACAATGCATCAGACCTAACATTAACGCTGATGCCCTTCCAGAGAATTTCAACCAACGAACCTCAGACTAACATTTCAAAATTAAATAACACAAATGATACAGAGCAAGCTGGGTGAATAAGTGTCAATATTTACCTTCCACAGTTTGAAATAAACATCGCCAGAAAACTCCTTCTCAGAAACTGTCTCAATTGTGACTGTCATGTCACCATCAGTGTCAGTGAAATGACTGTTGTCATTTTGACCATCTGTGGACTTTTTTGACTTGATCTGTTGCAGGTATGATTTCTCACACAGCAACCAGCATAGATGATCAATTTCTGCTTTCAGAGAAGCAACCTTGGTGTCCGGGTTTTTGTCTATCCCAACCAGGAGGTTGTTGCTAAGGACTTGTATAAACTGGGTGAAGCTGATGCTGGTGTCTGTAATTTTGTCCCATATTGTCTCTGCCTTGTCCACACCAAGCAGGCGGCCTAGGTTATTTGTTAACACCTGCAATTTACGAAACAATAATTCTAAGGATCTGCTTATGATTAAAATAATTCTCATGGTTGCACTGTAATAAATAAGAATTGATTCTTTCATAACAGGACTTGGTGGTATCCCGCTGGCTGGATGGTAAACAGCACACATATGTAATTGTAATGGACTCACAAAGTATGATGAGAAAGGTGAACACAGACATGCGCCAAGTAGAGTGGCAGGGTTCCATTCAACAATCACAAATAGACAGCATCTGTTTGATTTTCCCCATGATAATCGCAAATTTAAAACAAAGTCTTTCTGTCTGCACAAAATTCGTTGGAAAAGCCTAACTGCAAAAGCTTCAGTATACTTGAGCAATAGACAATTGAGAATAGTACAATAAAAGATTGCTTAAATATGTGGAGAAATAACAACAAGCACATATGCATGTGCATACATCACAATACGCTCAGGCCAGGTGAATCTACATCATAGTGAAAAAATGAATTAAAAATAGTAAAGAACAATAATAAAGTAACATAAAGGAAATACGTAATAAACATGTTAAATTACAACACAGAAGTCTGATATTATCCGTCCTAATAATCTTCTTCAAGAACAGCACAGAGCTAATAAAAAAATTATTTGGGCGATGAGGTCAAGGTCATACTAACTTTCCTGGACATTTCCTGGTACCAATTTCAGGCAGGGTTGGTTGACCTTGGAGTCAAGGTCAATTTTTAACAAATTCCTGCCTTGATAGGAGTTCGAATACATGAAAATTAAGCTAGCAGACAAGCATGCTAACCACTGCACCACCACAGAACCCTGACCTATCCATGTACAAGTACACCAAATGAGTATCATATGATGATATTTAAGTTTAGGAAACCATCTATGTTGGACCTTGAGTGTCAATGGGGCAAGCACCTCTCAAATACTGGAAGGGTTACTTTCTTGGAAAACGCAACTTTAAGTGAAACGACGTATAGCAAAACACTATACAGGTGTATACACAGGTGACGACGTTATGACGGAATGTAGCGACGTAAAGTTAAGTTATGTCACATTGTGACAACGACATTATAGCAAAACGATGTAAACCGAAGCGATGTATAGCGGGGGCCTTCCAGTAGCAGGTCCTTTTCAGAACATCCCTCTCATTAAGGTGCGCCAAAATACCTCTCTATCTCTGGCCATTTCTCCCGCCTCCTGCACCCTCATGCCAAAAATTTCTGCAATATCCTGTGTTAATCATGCTAGCAGACCTCTGCCTCATCTTCGAGGAACTATGCTTTCCATTGCTTCCCTCTCCAAGCCACTGTGACATTTAATATTAAATATAATAATTTGTCCCAAAGCAGTTTGTGCTATACATCTGTGATGTGATAGCACCATCACATTTTGTAGACAAGAGAGCAAGGAGGAATAGGTGGCCGATCTTTCCCTCACTCTAGCAAGCAATGAGCCCAGGCATCTGACCGTGCTAATGACGTTACTAGGGCAGTTTGCTATCAGCTTCGCTATGTGCCTGCCGACATTTTATATAGACAAAGTATTTTAGTTTCGCAGACATGAAACTCTTTATGAGCCAGTTTTCTTCGATGTTCAAATCTTGTAGAATGATTTTTCTTCTTCTCGGTGCACGATATTCTAAGAATTTTTCTGTAACATCTAAGCTCAAAAGCCTCAATTTGCTAACACAATATATCTCAAGGCATGTAACATGTCCTTAAATGTTACTTGTTTACTTGTTGGGCTAAGCATGTCCTTAGCTGTTACTTGTTTACTTGTTGGGCTAAGCCGACATTATACCCCAAGCCACCATCCCCAAAGTAAACATTCCCACTGAGCTATTCAATGGTAATTCAAGAACTCAAGTTAGCAAAATGATGAATGACCTACCCGTAATTTTGTTTTTGGTACTTGTGATGATCTGATTTTCTGTGAGTGAGATGAAGTATCCAGGAGATCAAATGCATGCCATAAGCTCTTCTTCACATCTTCGTATTCCATTTCCTGTGAGATCAGAGCACAGAAGACTTTAAAATAACAAGAAGCAACAAACACATAAAGTCTAACAGTCATCTTATCAAGTAAAGAAATAGCCTCATATTTTATTTCAGTAACTCTATGCTGCCTCATTAATTACAAAGAAACCTATGATTCTACCAGTCACACAAACCTATGATTCTACCAGTCACACAAACCTATGATTCTACAAAACCATACAAACCTATGATTCTACCAGTCACACAAACATATGATTCTACCAGTCACACAAACCTATGATTCTACCAGTCACACAAACCTATGATTCTACCAGTCACACAAACCTATGATTCTACCAGTCACACAAACCTATGGTTTTACCAGTCATACAAACCTATAACTATACCAGTCATACAAACCTATGACTATGATTTTACCAGCCGTACAAACATATGATTCTACCAGCGATACAGACCTATGATTCTACCAGCCATACAAACCTGTGATTCTACCAGTCATACAAACCTATGATTCTACCAGTCATACAAATCTATGATTTTACCAGCCATACAAACATATGGTTCTAGCTACCAGCCAAACAGACCTATGATTCTACCAGCCATACAAACCTGTGATTCTACCAGCCACACAAAACTATGATTGTACCAGCCATACAAACTGGTAAATCTACTAGTCAGAGAATCTGCCAGCCGTCTCAAGTCACCCTTGAATCCCACAAGGTTCCACAGAAAAAGTAGGTCCAAAAACAAAACCATAAGGGAGAGTTTATTCGGAGCTGGAGTCTGAATAAACAGAGTAGTTTATACGGAGCTAGAGTCTGAATAAACAGATTAGTTTATTCGGAGCTGGAGTCTGAATAAACAGAGTAGTTTATACGGAGCTGGACTCTGAATAGACACTTCCAAACCATAACGTTAGATAAAAACAACCAGCAGTTACAATAATAGGGGCCACGCAATCGGCCCACACAAGAAAATCATATCCCTTTGATGATTAACCAGGGAAGTGAAATACTATACTAAATAAATGTCAGTGACCACCAGGGGCGACACTAGGGGGGTGCGGGGGGTGCGGGCCGCACCGGGTGACACCATCAAGGGGTGACACCAAAATTTAAAAATTGCAAATTTGACAAAGCAGACATAGCAAAATAACAAAAATTTAACTTTGTCCGAGTTTGTCGAAGTTCTTTATTTATGTTTTACCTGAAGTATTGAAGTTATATTGTTCAATTTGTTTTCTTTCTTATGTCCTTATTAACTTTTTGACTTATTTTACAAACATTACTATATGCGATTATATATGGTACAGGAACACTCGGAAGAAGACCATGGTGAAAGTCTAGAGGGGTGACACCAAGAGTTTACCGCACTGGGTGACACCAACCCCAGTGACGCCACTGGTGACCACACATAGGGTAGCCAGATTGTGTAACTGAGAAACCGGGATAAGGGCATAAGAACAATCAGTGGTCCGCGTGGCAGGGAGGTTTAACACATCCAACTGTAACATTCTGGTGTGCTGATAGCGGGGTAGTGGGTTAATCCCATATACCGGTCGATTGGACCTGAAAGTTGACTACTTTTTCAGAAAGCAATGGATAACCACTAAACGTAAAATTGCGTAGAAAATAAATTTTGGGTTGATCGCAACGTCCTGCAAAGAACAGGCAACATTAAAATTAAATAAATAAGAAGAATCAAAGATGTTACAAAAATGAGTACTGCCGCTACATATTATGTTTAGCGGTAGGACAGGACATTGTTAATTGTGCCATTGTAACTATTTTACAACATAGCTGTCCGTTCTTTCTGAAGTACTTGCAGAGTGTATATATTCGACTTGCATTTAAGTAATTTAGCTCTTCCTACATGGTATGCTATGTTCGCTCTTCAATGGAAATGTAACATTTGCAACTTCACACTCTACTTCCTGTTAATTTTTGAAAGACCATTCTTCTTAATATTGTTTATTGAATTAACACTTTCTCTACAGTATTTTATTAATTTGATAAAGAAATGTATCAATTACGATCACTAATAAAACCCCAAAAGACGCCACCAGACACGGAGACCACTTTGTGAGATGCTTACAGCTTAGCTTAGAACTCTGTACACAACAGACATAAACCGATGAACCGTACTTTACTATTAGCGGCAATGAAGAAAGTGAAACTACTGCGTTTGCACGTGTGAACATCTGAAGGTTTCAAATTAAACAGTTCTACCACTGAAAATCAAGAAAATGTTTCATGTAATAAAATCTATAATTTCATCTATCATAAATCTATCATGGCAGCGACCACCACCTTTGCAGCATATTGGTGGAGAAAGGCAGAGCCCGGCAGCACAAGTTAACGGTCAAGACTTTCCAGTATGACAGTACAGGTCAAGATGTGGTGAGTAAAATAAGACGTGACAAGCGCAGAAAGCTTCAGGGCAGGAAAAAAAGCTGGGAGCAGCCACCGTGGTGGAGTTTCGAGGTGGAGAAGGCTTGGGTGGATAAGCGTAGTGCTGTAAGGAGATGGCAAAATGCCAAGAAGAACAGAGCTGGCCATCCTAGTCCCTGCTTGTACTTAGAAAGAGAGATGCACACAAAAGTAAGCTATTTTAAAAAACTGGTCAAGGTGGTTAAAAGTGAAAATGGGCAGAGGTGTGTCAAAGCGTAAGGACAGACAAGTCACTGAAATTGTTCTGGCGATTACATAAAAGCATGAGTGGAGTAGTCAAGAATAAGAGCATTTCTGACTTCCAAGGTGCTGACCTCATCTGGCAGAGGACTGACGAGGACAAGGGCAAAGCCCTCTTTGAACGATATCTAGAGCAGAGCAACCAGACAGACATGGGAAGCCGAAATCTTGCCAAGGAGGTCACCTCAGACAGATGCAAGGCCCAGAACACTTCGGATGAAGACACCATGACAGTGAAAGAAATCCAGGCTGTGCTTCGGCGATCAAAAAACAGCGCTCCAGGGCCTGATGGTATAAGATACAACGGCATCAATAGGTGTACCGACAACGAGCTAGAGAAACTAGCAGACATGTACAACAACAGTATAGGGAGTGCTAGCATCAAGGAGGAGTGGTTACACAGCTATCTGATTCCCTTGCCGAAGCCTGACAAAGACCACACAAAAATTCAGGGATATTGAGTTATAACCATGCAGAATACAATAGGCAAGCTGCTGGAGAAGTTAATTGCCAGGAAAATATCAAGCCAGCTAAAGAGGCAAGATGTTTTTCCACCTACCCTGGGTGGGTGCCGTCCAAAAAGAGAAACCTGGACCAATGCAGCAGTTTTTGCCCATGATGTCTATGAAGGTTTCCACTCTGGCATTGAAACCTTTGCTGCAGCGATTGATCTTGAGGACGCGTACAACAGAGTACCATTGGATTTTTTAATGCTTCAGCTTCTTGAACTTAAAATAACTCCATTCCTCCTTAGATGGATCGCTGCAGCCCTCTTCCAACGGAAAGTAGTTTTTAGATGTGGCAGTTGGACTTCGGAACCAACAACAATATATCCTGGCCTACCACAGGGATCACCATTATCTCCGGTACTGTTCAACGCCTACACAGTAAGAATCACCAGCGAGCAAATCACTGGACCTGGTAGGACATTGTCATATGCCGACGATGTTTTAGTGTATCGTCAGGGTAAGGATAGAGATCAGGTTGCCGTGGAACTACAAACCGAACTCAATCGCATAAGTACTTGGTGAGTTGAAGCTGGGGAAATGGTCAACCCAACAAAGGCAACAGTGACTTGGTTCTCGTTGAATAATCATATTGTCAACACTCCAACACCAACTGTAAAGCTGTGTTCCGAGACGGTGGAAAGAACGCAGGCAATGAATTACCTGGGGATACGGTTTGATCGAAGCCTTGCTTATAATGAGCACATAGACGAGGTGATAACAAAGGCCAAGCGGGGTTTGGCTACGATGCGGGTGATGGTGGCAGCAAACTGTGAGCAGCGCCATCTATGTCTTCTATACGAGGGGCTGGTCATGTCTGTTTTTGAGTATGCGATGGCAATCCTGACTCTCAGGCGCAAGCAGATAGAAAGGATGGAAAGGATACAGAATGAAGCTATGAGCATTATTCTTGGATGTACAAGAGATACAGCATGCAGGACGATGCGCTACCTTCTTGATTTTCCAACCATTGAAGACAGAATACAAGTTTGCAGAGCATGCGCCTATCTCAGAGTTAACGCAAACACACAACATCCACTGCATTGTGAAATTATGAGGGTGAAGGGCAGCAGGTTAAAAAGAGGACGGTCGTGTATGGGTCAAGCCGAAGACATTCTTCAACAGGTGTGTTTACTTGAGGACTTAGAACCTGGCGAGGAGTGGGTACAAGTGCCAACAGATTTCTGCACATCCTTTTCAGTTTGCATCCAACTAGATAGAAAATGCAGACAAGAAAATCCGGCTGCTATGGAGGCTGAAGTACAAGCGTTGATTTTCGAGAATTCACTAGATGGTGATGCTGTCATTTACACAGATGGGTCAGTCGTTCGACATGTGAGAAGCTCATGGGCCTTTATGGCTCAGGCCGGAGGGAGAATTGTGAAATAGGACTCTGGTGCTTTTGCTGAGACCACAATGGCTGACTATGGAAGGCATGGCAGTAAGTAAAGCAATAACATGGCTCGAGACACAGACATTCACTAGGGCATGTTTCCTTAGTGACTCAATGAGCATGATCAAGAGGATAGAAGAGGGGTCGATCCGAAGAGAATGGTTGCTGTCTCTGGAGCGGTCTCGGCTGGCAAAGATTAGTTTCATTTTCGTGCCAGGGCATGCGGGAGTACAAGGAAATGAGCGGGCTGACAAGCTCGCAGGTGAGGCTACTGTGGAGGGCGGACGCGCCATGGACCAGGCTGACATTCTGAATGCTCTACGAGAAGTAAGACTTTTGCGAGAACCAAATGATGACTGTGAATCTACAACCATGGCCAGACTGCGAAAACAGCAAATTAAAAGAGGGGTGGCCAAACAAGAACACTACGCAGGAAGCCAAAGAAGATTGATAAACCAACACAGAACTGGTGTCATTAGCTGCTACATGCTGCGGGATTTGCTGAGGAGGGGATCCGAGCACTTATGGACTGAATGGTTCGATGTGCAATGAGGATGATCTGTCGACTAACTAACTAACAAATCTATCATTTGACAGTGAAAATACCGGGACAAACGTGTGCCCCGAAAACATTTTTGGGACAGTAAATTATTACATTAAAAAACCGGGACTGTCCCAGAAAACCGTGACGTCTGACGATATTAATTATACAGTCTGTTTTTCTGCATAGATGAGAGTGTTGAACAATGAGTCATGAAATGGTGAAAAATGGAGGCAGTGGAGATGTGGTTTTTGAGAAGAATGCTGAGAATAGCGTGGTCTAAAAAGGACACAAACGCTGAGGTATTTAGTTGTACCAGCCACACTAGATCAAGCACAAAAACCATAATGGATAATAGCGCTGATGTCGAAGTAGCGGGGTAAATCCCTATGCCGGTCAGTTGGACTAAAATGTTGACTTCGTGTCATTGACTTAGGGACGTAAATTACAAGTATCTCTGAAGTCGGAGTGGGTTTGCCTGGTGGCGAGGGGCACTGGTAATCAATCAATAAATCATGTGCCATGCCGGAAAGCGTGGGCGGTCATGACTCGCCATTTCACTCGATCACCAGTGTCGTGGATCAGCTCATTGTTCCCATCTCGTCCATGCCATGTGGCCAAGCCATCCATGTATTTTCCTCTCGGTCTTCCTCTTGGTCTGTTCCCCTCGATCTTGCCAGTTGTCACTAAGTTCTCCAATCCATTTCTTCTCATAACATGTAAAAAAAATTTTGACTGTCTACGTCTAATTTCTCTAATCAGTTTACGATGTTCATTTGTCTCCTGTAGTACTTGGTCATTGGTTTTTCTGTCTGTCCATGGTATTCTTTGCATTTTCCTCAGAAACCACATTTCTGCAGCCATCAGATGCTTTTCAGCTTGACTGCTCAATGTCCAAGTTTCACATCCATACAAAAGAACAGGCTCTATGTATCCCCTCAACACTCTTTTTCTCGTTTCAATTGACATCTTATTGGTCAGAATGTTTTTCATCTTGCTAAAGGCTACTTTCGCCATGCCGATTCTTGTTCTAATCTCTTCAAGGTAATGGTAATAGGGTTCTAAGTCTGTTCCACCACGTTCTCCACTTGGTCCCACAGGCGCCCGACCACCCCTCCCTTGTAATACCACCCCTCCCACTGGTAATAGGGAAAGCTAAAGCACACGCAAAAATGACAGAGATGGTTGGAAAGTCATATCGCCGGATTCTTTCTTCAGACCATGCACATGCAGAAGAAGAAGAAGAAGAAGAAGAAGAAGAAGAAGAAGAAGAAGAAGAAGAAGAAGAAGAAGAAGAAGAAGAAGAAGAAGAAGAAGAAGAAGAAGGAGGAGGAGGAGGAGGAGGAGGAGGAGGAGGAGGAGGAGGAGGAGCAGCAGAAGATAAAGAAGAAGAAGACGAAAAAGAAGAAGAAGAAGAAGAAGAAGAAGAAGAAGAAGAAGAAGAAGAAGAAGAAGAAGAAGAAGAAGAAGAAGAAGAAGAAGAAGAAGAAGAAGAGAAGAAGAGGAAGAAGAGAAGAAGAAGAAGAAGAAGAAGAAGAAGAAGAAGAAGAAGAAGAAGAAGAAGAAGAAGAAGAAGAAGAAGAAGAAGAAGAAAAGGGGTGCAGAGGTGTTTCCAAGGCACCAGGGCTGGGTTCTATACAGGCCAAGACCTATTATTGTATTAATGCATCCTCGCCGAGCGTCCTGGGCAAAAGGTCCCTTTGGGGTCCTGGCGCAAGTCAGTAGGATCGTGGATTCCTCCGAAGCCGGAGAGTATCTGCCTGCACGGCGAGGAACCACCAGTCTGCACACCAATAGGCCAGACATGGGACAACGGATATTCACGCAAGCCTCAGGTTCTGTATGACATCACACTGATGTTGGACAGCAGGATGTCTTCATCCGGCATACAGGACTTCGCGATGGAGTTCACAGCCAGCGAACACAAGCAAGCAAAAGGGAAAAGAATGGTGATATGCTTGAAACTGTCACCAAGTTTATTGTTTCCTATTAATAAACATCCCCTTTATAGCCATGTATTATCAGTTGATATAATATCACGTTATAGCCACGCCTAAATAACTGACTATGAAACTGTAACAATCTAACGAACTATTGTGCACACAGCCACCCGTTGACCGTTGAGTACCTCTCGGACATAATATTAGCGTAGAATAGATTCCCATGGGACTACTTGACGTTGCTAGTGAGCATACATCAATGGCGTCGGCGTGTTTGGCTGTTAGCGACTTCAACGACTTGGTAGTGCATAAAGTGAAGAATTATGGTGTCATCATCATCAAGTGCACATGAGAGTATAAACTCCAGCATGAGAATGGAGGTGGAAGTAGTAAAAGCAGCCTTCCAATGGTTGGAGGAGACCGCTGCAACACACATAGTATTCAATACGGTAAAGTGGGACGCAGAGGTGTTTCCAAGGCACCAGGGCCGGGTTATATACTGGCCAAGACCTATTGACGCGTCCTCGTCGAGCGTCCTGGGCAACAGGTCCCTTCGGGGTCCTGGCTAAAGTCAGTAGGATCGCCGATTCCTCCGAAGTCGGAGAGTGTCTGCCTGTACGGCGAGGAACCAAGAGTCTGCACACCAATAAGCCAGACATGGGACAACGGATACTCACGCAAAACTCAGGTCCTGTATGACATCACACTGATGTTGGACAACAGGATGCCTTCATCCGACATACAGGACTTCGCGTTGGAGCTCAAGCCAACGAACACAAGCAAGCAAGCAATACGGTAAAGTGGAGAATGTTTCGTGTAGAATGGCTTGCCCCTCTTCAGGGGTCACAGATTGTGAGAATTGTATGGATTTTCTGCCCTGGTCATGCGGGAGGAATGAACAGGCTGACAGGGAATACACCTCTCGGGGATAGATTACCTATAGACAAGGAAGGGGTGGTCGAGCGCCTGTGGGACCAAGTGGAGAACGTGATGGAACAGACTTAGAACCCGTTTGCGAAGAGAATGTTATGGCCGAGGATCGGTAGGGGTTCTGGACTAATCTCAAAACTGAGAGGGAAGACCAGGAGAACTTTCAATCAGATGGCAGTTTGAACGATTAGCAGTATGACTCTTCACTGACTGTTGAACGAGGGGACGAAGAGCGTGTGGGGAAAGTCCTGAGTGTAGTGATGTCGTTTCTTAGCTCAACTCAACTCAACGTCATCAAGTGGTGTGACAGGACATAACGGTTAACTGTGGACTGAACAACAAAATTTACAGATTGAACACAACCCAAAAATGGCAACGCTGATCGTATTCCTTGAGGAACCTAAGGCCTTGTCCACGTCAAATTGACGTGGACAAGGTCTTAGGTTCGTACCGGAATACGATCAGCGTTGCCAGTTGTGAGTTGTGCTCAATCTTTACATCTCAAATCCCGAAACAAACAAATAAATGAACAACAAAAATGGTCCCGGGGCAGTTTTCTGCTATGGTTCTGTAGTGTGACAGCGCCATTAACTGTGTAGGCCTGGATGCAGAGAGGATTCGGTGGCCAGTCTTTCACTCACTTTCGCAGACGACGAGCCCAGGCGTCGACCAGGGGAGGACAATATGATAACACTGCTATCGTCTCGTACAGTGTATTACATAACAAATGCTGAAGACTAAATGTTGCTTCGGTCAGTGAAATACTAGTGTCATGTTCTAATCTGTTGTGTCCTATCCTATGTTGACTCAGTATCAAACTTCTCGCAACACCACCCAGAAATGTAAGCCTTACCCGTTTCCATCTGTTGGACTCATTTTCCTCCAAAAGGTCGGCTATCTCCATGTTTTCGCCTCGCTTACGTTATGAGCAATTCAAGATTGTATATAAGCGTTCATTGTTTCACATTTTGTTATCAAGTTCCTGGTCTCGTAGGAGGGAGAAAACCGATTACAACAGCGATAATTCATGAGAGAAGCCCTGTATATGTATGTACGAAGGAAAGTAGTTTGGTTTTTATATAAGGAATTTAAATAACGGGAATATCTTTGCTGAAATAGCGTAAAATGAAAGCATTCATACGATCATGGCAAGGTTTTTAGAGGTGAGGGGTCAGCTTTTGATAAGGAAGTCTCGTGTTATGGAGTTTCGTGTTAGGATGCATTTGTTGTAGCGCAAGAGTACGTCCAATGATGTTTGATTCCCCGCATGGAAACTTGCTAGTTTTGGTCCCACTAGTTAAGGCCCGGTATGTACATACATATATAAAAGACACACGTAAAAGTTGAACGCCTATACTACAAGGAAAAGAAGAACGTCTATACAGGTAGGCCCCGCTATACGTCGCCTCGGTATACGTCGTTTCGCTATAACGTCGTTGTCACATAGGGGACTAACTTCACTTTACGTCGCTAAGTTTCGCCATAACGTCGTTTTGGGGCTGGCGATTGGGCTGTTGATATCGGTAAAGTCCACGGTTTACCTCCAACGACGGTAAGGACAATTCATGCAGTTGCTGACAAAATCAAAGAGTGTGCTAAAAACGTACCCTCTTTGAGTGCTTCCAAGATCACACGTACCAGAAGTATTCTTATAGAGAACATGGAAGCACTACTGGCCGTCTGGATTGAAGACCAGAACCAACGGAATATGTCTGTGAGTAAGATGGTTATCCAAGAGAAAGCAAAGTCTCTCTATGAAGATCTAGCTAAAAAAGCTGGTGAGAGCAGTACTAGTAGTGCTGATGATAGTTTTAGAGCGAGTCGTGGTTGGTTTGAGCGCTCTAAGAAGCGTTCACACCTGCACAACATTCAGACAACAGGTGAAGCGGCGAGTGCTGATACCGAGGAGGGTGGTTACTGTGCAGCAGACATTCGACACATTTTTTTTTTCAAGCAGGGAAGAGCCAGGAAAAGAGGCAGGAAGGGGTTACAGTTTCATCTTCAGATGAAGAGGCAGAATTTAATGCTTCTACGTCCCAATAACTCTACCACTCTCCCTCCAACCAACCTCTATTTAGCCAATAAATATCAACAACCATCAAAATAAACATTACTGTGGTACACAATACACTGTATTTCATTTAATTCTGTGGGAAATAGTATTTCGCTATGCGTCGTTTCACTTAACGTCGCGTTTTCCAAGAACGTACTCCGACGTTAACCGGGGCCTACCTGTACTACAAGGTAACAGAAAAACGTCTATACTCCAAGGTACAAAAAGAACGCATATACCACAATGCCAAAGGAATGCGTCTATACTACAACTACAAGGTAAAAGGAAGACGCCTATACTAAATGATACAAGAACATCTATGCTACAATGTACAAGTAGAACGTCTATCATCATCATCCAGTGACGCCGGTTGGCGTGGGCGATCGTGCCTCTCCACAAATTGCGATTTCCGACGTCATGTTTCAATTCATTTCGATTGGCTAAGGAAGGCGCAAAAGAAGAACAGCCTGATGTGTGCATTACATTCCACCAAAAGAAAAGAATGATAAAATCAGTCAAAAGGCCACCAAACCCTACTCAAGACGACTACTACGTTATGGACAGACCAGAACAGGTCATTATTCTGCGCCTCAGAACAGGACACAATAGATTACTCAACCACATGTATACAAAATTCAAGATTGGTGACTCAGCCATGTGCACATGTGGTTTGGCGTCGCAGACAGCAGAGCACATACTCCAGGACTGCCCAAACTACAACATATCCAGGCGAACCTTCTGGCCTAGAGAGACAACAGTGGAAGATAAACTATGGACCGCTGAATGAACTAAAGAAGACTGTTGGATTCATACAAGAGACAGCATTGCAGTTATAGACATATTTCAAGCGAACGAAAGAAGAAGAAGAAATGTTGACTTCCTTTGGTGCCATGACACAAGACTGTCAAGAATCTTCTCCCGTCTAAAATACAAGGTAATAGAAGAACGTCTAAACTACAAGGTAGTAGAAGAACGTCTATACTACCAGGTAAAAGGAAGACCTTTATACTACAATGTAAAAGTAGATCTGATCTCCGTCGAATACGTGTCCCACAGAAATGAACAATCGGTTCAAACGCCCATCGGAAGCGTCCCCTATTAACTGACAGACTGTTGCCATGGAAGCGAGTCTTGTTACTCATGCAACGATCTAGAAACTTGAGGAAAGAAAGACCTTGCATGTCCCAAATATGTTGCTTTGAATGCTCCATGGCATCATTGTGTACTTGCGCTAGCTGCACTATATACATTCTCATACACAACCGTGTGTGTGTGTGTGTGTGTGTGTGTGTGCGCGCGCGCGCGCGTGCATGCGTGCGTGCGTGTGTGTGTGCCCATGTCAGTGTACTTGACCTCCCCAATACATTATCATGCACAAGCGTTTATATGTATCCATCTCTTCCAATGGCGAGCGTGTATATGTATCCATCTCATAAGAGTGCCTGAATAGCGCAATAAATTATCGTAAACAACCGTATATATGTGCCCATATAAGTATACATGACCTCCGTAATACATTCTTATTAAGTTGAGCTGAGTTTAGTTGAGTTAAGTTGAGTTGAGTTAAGAACCGACATGATAGAACTCGGAACATTCCCATACGTGCTCCGTTCATATCTTCAACAGCCAGCGAGAAGTCCCAATACTAATTAATGGTACCAGTGTTATTGACCCCCACAAACATTCACATAAACTACCGTATATATAAGTATGTACACATGTAAACGCACTTGAGCTAACTGCACACAATACATTCTCATAAACAACCGTTTACATGAGCCCATATGTGTGTTGTTGCTTCCGCAATGCATTCACATAAACAACCGTATACATGTGCTAATGTAAGCATACTTGAGCTAACTGCACAATAAATTCTCATAAACAACGGTTTACATGGGCCCATATATGTGTGCTTGAGCCATGACGTCGCAATACATTCACACAGACAACCACCGCGGTCTTATTCTGTAGAGAACATAATTTAACTTCCTTATTCTTACGGTGTAATGTGTTTTATATTCCTGAACTTAGGTATTGTGTTTTGTGGGGAAGAAAGGGAGTGGGGGATGAGGGAGGAAAGGCGGAAGATCATTAGATATGCACGGTGTTTCGATATCAATGCGGGTATTTTGAAGGCGTACAGTTTTTGTGAACTGGAGGCAGTGGAGTTGTGGTGTATGAGAAGAATGTCAAGAAATCGCGGACAGAGGAGCACAAACACTGAGATGCTGACAACTACGTGTGTTACCAGATCACTCATCAAACCCATCAAGAGAATACTGGGAATGTAAGGGGCACATCAAAAGAAAAGATGGAATAGCGAAATAGCTGTTTGTGAAAAATACGTGGCAAGAGAGACAGAAGAATACAGAGAAATATGTGGAAAGCTAAAATGGCTTCGTCTTCCTCTTCTCCTTCTGCAGCTGCTTCCTCCTCCTCATTCGTTTTTCTTCTACTTCTTCGTGTTTCTTCTTCTTCTTCTTCTTCTTCTTCTTCTTAATTCTCCCTCCTCTTCCTTCTTCTTCCCTTCATATCCCAGTGGTGAAAATGCCCGCAACCAACTGACGCCTCGGCCGTTGTAGACATGTTCATGATTGGTTGCATTTTGCGGCTATAGTTCTCTACGAGATGAGGTAGTCAGTTTCACGTCAACCCTCCTTAGTCGCACGACAGGTTGAGTGTTACTACTCTTTACTTCCCTTATAAGTCTCGATCGCCATGGCCGTACGGATAAGAACGCGCGTTCTTAAACACCCGTAATCTGATGCCACGGATCAACCCCTACCTACGCCGGTCATTTGGGCTAAAATGTTGATTTCCCGCCATTGACTTGGGGACGTAAATTACAAATACCTCTGACATCTGAGTGGCATCGCCTGGTGGCGAGGGACACTGGTAATCGGGAATGCTAACCAACACACAAAATTCGGTTCAGTGTTACTAGAAGTATTGTGTATATACAATGTATTCCGCGTTAGCCTGCGTGTCAGATAAAGGTGAGAACAAGTTTGTTTAATAAAAAGCCACAGAAGCTAATAAATCAACATTAAGCTAAGAGATAAACGTTCCAGAAACTCAAAATGACCTAAACTTTTGTTAAGATAAGACGTAAGACGGCTGGCTAATCACGAATACACGCACTTCAGCTTATCTTAAGCACTGAATTCTTCAGCTCTTCAGCACCGTAGAAAGCGTAATCGAAGCAAAGTATATAGATTATAGATCTATTTTGTTAACGATTAAAAGTCTTTGGCAGTTCACCTCGGAACATATCCTTCTCAAAGCTATACCAACGTGAAGTAGAAGGGCCCCTTATTAAATTAAGTCTGAACTTATAAGAAAACCAAAATCAACCAAAGCACTCAATGAACTTATAAGAAAACCAAAATCAACCATAGCACTCAGTGAACTTATAAGACCAAAATCAACCATAGCACTCAGTGAACTTATAAGAAAACCAAGATCAACCATAGCACTCAGTGAACTTATAAGAAAACCAAAATCAACCATAGCATTCAGTGAACAAGGCGAGTTTCACAGGCAACAGAGTCGACTTCATTGCACTGCGTTTAACCCTATATGGCTCGGTCTCTTTCCGTTAAGCAAACTGCCGAAAGCATCGCACAGAGCACGAACTCCGTAGCTCGCACTTAATATGGATCTGCTGCTGAACATTCTGGGGTGTAAAATTCAAGGAACACAAATACAAGAAGTAAAAGGAACAACAATAACATACGTGAGTACACAGACAGACAGTCAGACAGACTTGTATAATCAACTTTGCACTAAACTTCTCTCAGTCTCCTATATATTTAACTTTGCATTTAACATCTCCACCGAGTGGCAGTCATAACATCAGAAGCATAATGCGTGACAGAGATTAAGCGCAGAATAAGTGAAACAAAAGATGCACTTAGGAAAACGAAGTTTCTCATGCAGTATATCACTATAATTGACGTCAGAAAGAGAGAACGGAAATGTTATATATATAACTTGTGTTATTGTATGGCTATGACTTACACACCGTGAATAAACTTCTTCTTTCTGAAAGGAGCGGCTGGCCGAGTGGCTAGAACGCCGGACTCTCATTCGGGAGACCCGGGTTCGATCCCTCGGTAAGGTGTTGGGTTTTTTCTGTCGGGGGCAAAAAGAAAATCCTAACCTGCACAGTTCGCGGCGACTGCCCTAGCCAGGCGGCCCTGATTCCTCAGGCTCAAAGACCCTTCTGCAATACACTGCAAGGTACTATATTGGCAGTAAATGACAGTTTTCTTCTTCTTTCGTTCGCCTGAAATATGTCTATAACTGCAATGGTGTCTCTTTTATAAATCTATCAGTCTTATTTAGTTCACTTAGCGGTCCTTAGAGTTTATCTTCCACTGTCGTCTCTCTAGGCCAGAAGGTTCGCCTAGATATGTTATAGTTTGGGCAGTCCTGGAGTATGTGCTCTGCTGTCTGTGACGCCAATCCACATGTGCACATGGCTGAGTCACCAATCTTGAATTTTGTATACATGTGGTTGTGTAATCTATGGTGTCCTGTTCTGAGGTGCAGAATAATGACCTGTTCTGGTCTGTCCATAACGTGGTAGTCGTCTTGAGTAGGGTTTGATGACCTTCTGACTGATTTGAATAAATTTGAATAAACAAATTGGGAAGAGATTGGAAGCAATGGCGTTATGATTCTTGCGACGAATGTTGCGAATACATTGAACAGCTAGAGTAACTAACAATGATTGTCTGCAAGAGGTTAATGAAAGCCTTCTTGATGTTGCATGGCCTTTGCGGAACGTTGCGCCAGATTGATTTTCTGTGCAATTTTACGTTCAGTTGTTTATTATTACTTTCTGAACGAGAAGTTAACGTTCCAAATGGCCGATGCTTGGAACGAACCCCATATCCCGCCGTCGGCGAACAGGAAGTTTAAGCGCGAACTCTTTACATCTCTCCTTGGTCATATAATGAAAAGAGAGACATTGGAAAGCATCGTGACGACTGGAAAGATCAGTGGGAGAAGGAGGCAGAGGCAGACGGAGACAAATTATGCTTGGTGAACTGAGAGATGGTGGGATGGGGGAATGGTGGAATAACATTGGGACAATTTATCCAGAACACCAAGAACCGAGATATGTGAAGGACACGCATGTCTACGCCAGTTAACACGGCACATGATAATGGCGATAGTGACTAAATTTCTCCGTAATCCCCTGTTTATTTAACTAAGCGCTAAACTTCTTTGTAGGCCCAATATATTTAACTTTGCATTAAATTCCTCCGCAGTATATTTAACTTTCCATTAAACTTCTCCCCAGTCCCCTGTTTATTTAACTTTGCGCTGCATACTAATTTTTTTCACGCTTGTACTCGTTTTCCTAGTACACAATCACGTAAGACGGAAGTATATAGGGTATAGAAACGTGTTTCTGAAATTCTCAACAACAAATTAATCAGTGATAAAAGCCCCGTCGCGGAGCTAGCACTTCTGGAGGCTTCCGATTGTGAGAAATAGTTCCTTTTCACCGAAAGTTTCGGCCATGACCTTCGTTACACGACACTGGAGGCGGGCGGGCCCACACGGGTCACGACTCCGGGTGCCTTTCTCCCGCCTTTCATTTTTACCGTTTTTCGACTTCGAGACGTTCAATTCGTTTTTCCACTTGTCCCACACACATGTGCATTGTGCCTGCTCCCAAGCCACCCCACCCTCGAAGAGAAAATCGTGCAAACGGTGCTTCGGTAAACAATATAAAATAACACGAAGCAATACAGCTTTACAGAACACAAATACGAAAAACAACTCATCTCATTCTTATGCCTTAATGTAGTCACTGGGGTGTCTTCCCCGTGGTTATATGATGTGTGTTGGTATGTATTTGTTTGCTGATGAAGGCTAGCCGGGGCAACGTCCTATGTTTTCCGTAACTGTGTTATGTAAAGCTGCATTATTTTGTGTTAATTTATATTGTTTACGGAAAACGTAGGACGTTGCGGTGACTAGCCTTCATCTATGTACCATGAAATATCCTAGCACCTTGAGGCAGTGAGAAGCCATCTTCTTCCCCAGCCGTTCGCCTCTGTCGCACAGTATCAGATTACATTGTTTAGTGGAAGCATGCGGTTGAAGGATGGACGTCTATTCCTCTTTAATGCTACCAGACACCTTGAGAACTGACCCATCCTCGGGTCAAATGTTACCGGAGACCTTGAGAACTGACCCATCCTCGAGTCAAATGCTACTGGTGACCTTGAGAACTGACCAATCCTCGGGTCAAATGCTACTGGAGACCTTGAGAACTGACCCATCCTCGGGTCAAATGTTACCGGAGACCTTGAGAACTGACCCATCCTCGAGTCAAAAGCTACCGGAGACCTTGAGAACTGACCCATCCTCGGATGGGCCTGGTTATAGACGACATCAGTAACAGTGCTTCGGGCCACTGGCTGAAGACACTCAGCAACTGTTTTGTCAGGAGCTTTACAATAAGGCCTTTAAATCTTTTCTCCGGGACACTCTGGTGTGGATGGAAATGAACAGCCAGACAGATTGGCTGCAGCCGCATCATTAAGGGGTGATCTGATGCATGATAAAGCAGATGTGGTGAAGGCCCTCTGCGAGAATGTGATCAATGCAGAGGAACAGATTAGACTATCATGGTTTAGAGCAGTGTTTCCCAACGTGGGGCCCACGCCCCACAGGGGGGCAATTTGACTGTTAAGGGGGGCAATTCGAAAATGGAAGAAATCGGCTGAATATAACAAAACGGGGAGACTTGAGACTGAAGTTAACTAAATTGGAACCTGACATAAGATCTCTTTGCAGCAAGCATCAAGCGCAAGGATCTCAATAAATTTAAATAATAAATAATTACTAATAATTAAAATAATATAGAAAAATCTTTCATTAAAATTATTTTGTACTTGAATTTCAGTTCTCCATTATATGTTTTGAAAATTTACTTACTGTGTTTGCTCAATAATTACCTAGTGATTTCTTCCTAAAACCTATCATTCAAGTTTCTTTAGTGAACATTTCAATTTTTGAATATTAAAAATAATGTATATGTTGAGAGGGGGGGGGGCGTGGGGCAGGGGAGGGGGGCAATATGAATTTTAGAAAGGCTTAAGTGGGGCATGGCACAAAAAAGGTTGGGAAACACTGGTTTAGAGAGAAAGCAGCAGCAAGTGGTCATCGGGGGTTTTCGTCGACTGTCGTCACTCAGAGGTAAAGCAATAAGGACATATAATCATATTTCAACGGGCACCATTAGTACTGGAACTCTTCACTAGGTGTTGAAGATGAAGACTGAGCGCTTATGGGAATGCCCTGAGCGCAGTGATGTCGGTTCTTGACGCAACTCAACTCAACTCAACAATAAAGCCCTAGAAGTCGCGGGAGCAGTGTCTAGCATGCATGTCTGTCATTCCGGTGGCCGTGGGCTCGAATTCTTCTCGAGGGTTCCTGGTCGACAAGGCGGTGTGTTTTGTTTTTTGTTTTGTTGATCGTGCAGTGTTTGAAAATATTGCCGGTCCAAGTTTTGTATTTACCTATTATGTTGCATGAACTTTACAGAGGGTGAATACAAAACTTGGACCGGCAATAGCTTCAAAGACTGCACAGTCATTAAAAATACACCCTGTATATAGCGAGTCCCAATGTTTTATGTCCAACCTCTGTATATAACATGCCCAGAAATAAAATTGGAAACGTATATTTGCTGATTTTATAATGCGTGATCATCATCATCATCATCATCATCATCATCATCATCATCCTGTGTCCTGCCAAACTGCATAGACATTTATGTATTTCCACAGATCTCAGTCCTTGGAGCTGTAGATTAATTCTATCGATGACAACCCTTTCTTCCCCGCAACTACCGTTTTAGAACATCCAGCATCATTTCTCTCGGCCTGTCCCCACCCCTTTTACCATTGTTTTCAGTCATCACGATGTTTTCCACTGTCGCTCTTTTCATTACATGACCAAAGAAGACTTTTTTGTTAATAGGTGTATGAATGTTCTACCTTCTTAGATTTTCCCGGGCATTCGTTGTTAGTTAACTCTGGCAGTCTATTGTATTCACAATATTCGTCTAAGAAACCACTTCTCCGTTGCTTTCAAGCTCTTCCTAATTTGTTCCTTCACATTCCAAAACTCACTCCCATAAAGCAGAATAGGTTCTACATAACATTTCAATTCTCTCTTTCTGATATTCAATGAGAGTGATTTATTACGTCAGATACAGATCGTCTTCTGAGATGCCGCTTTTGCTTGGCTTATCTTGCTCTTATTATTATCTTTTCACCCGCTTTGAACTCAAGCGTAGTCCATACACGTGCCAGTACTTCTAGTGCACTGTGCTGATTTGTGCATGTGGTTTAGTTTTCCATTTTACCTGTGCCCCTTGCCATACAGCAAACCTACTCCGACTTCTGAGGTACTTGCAATTTAAGCTCTAAAGTCCAGGATGAGAAGTCAACATTTTAGTCCAGCTGACCAGTGTAGGGGTTGAACCCGCAACCTCGGCATCAGCATACAGGAAATTTAAGAGCGAGCGCGCTTATAAATTCGGCCATGCTAACCTCCGATTCAGCTCTTAAAATATGTGCTTTAAAAAAATAAAGATAGCATGTCCTTTTGCAGGAATTTGCCATCAACCCCAGGTTGATTTTATATTCAAAGTTAAGTTCAGTAGCTTGCCATTGTTTTCTGAACGAGAAGTCAACGTTCGAGTCCAAAACATGTGCTATTTTGTGTGTGTGTGTGTGTGTGTGTGTGTGTGTGTGTGTGTGTGCGCGCGCGCGCTTGTGCTTGCTTGCTTGTTTCGGCGCTCGCTCGCTTTAAACTCAAGCATACTCCATACACACTACTTCTAGTAGTTCTGGACTGAATTTTGCGTGTGGATTAACTTTCCCTATTACCAGTGTCCCTCGCCATCAGGCGAACCCACGCCGACTTCATAGGTACTTGTAATTTACATCCCAAAGTCCAGGATGAGAAGTCAACATTTTAGTCCAGCTGTCCAGTCTAGGGGTTGAACCCCTTTCCTCGACATCAGCACACCGGATGTTTAAGAACACACGTTCTTATCCATTCGGCCAGGCTGACCACCTTGCTACTGTTTGATATATGTAATGGGGAAACTAATTATGAAGGTGTTTACTATGGTAACCTGATTATGAGACTGCCGCGCCACCTACTGGGCTACCGAGGCGTCACCAAGAAATCACCAACGGCTAAAAACATGCTGGGGTTGGCTGTGACGTCGTGAAAAAGGGTATGTAACTAACATTTCACTATTAATACAAAACAGATGACGTTGGAGAAATTTAATTCCCATGGTGATGCCAAGAAAAGACAGTTTGAGAACCAATGACTTCATAAAACATCCGTTACATGTTAGTTAGTTAGTTAGTTAGTCGCAGTTCCAACTTCACAGCAACGGGTCGTTGTAATGAATAAGCAGGTTTGGTCGTTGACACGGCTTTGTTAAAACTTAAAACTGTCTGTCACACGTTGTTACGGTCGTCTAGCCAGAGGCTAGTACAGATTATACAATTATGTGTGATGTTTCCTTCGTTGTGCCCGTCTGTTTGAGGTCACCTTGTGTGTCTGGCGAAAAAGGCCACGGACGTAATTCGTAATCCTGCATACAGCGTTCGAAACACAACTGCCGGCGATTTGGTTTGCAGACCGCCTTGCGTTGGTTTTCATACAATGGTATGAATTCCGGCCGTTTAAAAAGCAGAAGGCAAACTTCTGAACGCAAAGGTGCCAAAAATGCTGGGATTGACTGCGACGTCTTGCAGAGGATATGTAACTAACTTTAATAAAAAAAATATGTTTTACATACAGATACAAAATAAAACAACAATAAAATGCAAAAGCGTAACGTTCTCAGGATCACGTGTTTTACATGCCTTCTAGGCATTGGCTTGAAGAATGTTGACAATAAAGTACCCAAACCCCTTAGAGAAAACATGACCAACAAAGACCTAACACCCTGGGAAGGTAGCCTGGTCAACTAACGCCTGAAGAAGTCGGATGTGTCGGTCGAAAGGTGCAACAATCACAACTCTTATGTGAACAGGCGCAACGCAATTACGTCTAACACAACACTCCGGACGAACGCAGCAGCAGCCGCGGCAGAAGGAGGAGGAGGAGGATGAGCAGGAGGAGGACGAAGAAGAAGAAGAAGAAGAAGAAGAAGAAGAAGAAGAAGAAGAAGAAGAAGAAGAAGAAGAAGAAGAAGAAGAAGAAGAAGAAGAAGAAGAAGAAGACCTAACACCGGCCATTTCGTATCCGGAAACATGACATGGGTAATCCTAGAAAGTTTCTCCGTTGATGTAAAGTTCCAGATCCAGTCTTGCACGCAGCTGGTTTCTGAATTTGGAGAGGGGCAAGACAGATCAGCAACACAGACCTCGTGGTGATGGTGTACTACGTTACTGGATTGGAAGAACGGTTTCAACAATTAGAAGCAAGCCTTTCTCGGGATTCTGGTGACCTAAAGGCCGACGCATTGAACTGAAAAGTTACAGCCCAGTCTTCCATAGGATTCTATACATCAGCATCACTCAGACAGTTCTTATACAAGCAATTCTGAAATGGAAAGGACAGTCAATCCCAGAATGTTTATGCTGTTCGTGATCTCTTGGCAAGTTTACGTTCAGCAGTTTGTCATTACTTTCTGAACTACCGGTACCCACACCATTTTGTAAAAAACCAGCGCAATGCAGTCTGCTGCCAAATCGCCTGCAGCTATCTTTCGAACGCGGTATGCTGTATTACAAACTGCGTCCATAACCCCTTGATATTTTTTTTCAAGTTGCATATCCTTTACAGGATATTGCAGTCAACACCAGCATTTTACTGCCGTTGTTGGTGTCTTTGCATGTTTTACGTTCAGTAGTTTGCCATTGCTGTCCGAACGACTTTCTGAAAACCACTGTTCTGGATCGTGGGTTCACAAAGCAGGCGTGTAAATAATTAATATATGGCAGTGACAGCGGTTAGAAAACCACCAACACCAGTACAAGACGATTACTATTTTATGGACAGACCAGTCGAAATTATTATTATCCGCATCTGAATGGGACACAATAGATTAAGCAAGCATAAGTATACACAATTTAAGATCAGCAAATTAGCCATGTGTGCACACAGTTTGGCGCTGCAGACAGCAGATCACATACTCCTAGACTGCCCCGAATACGTTCGACATATATCTAAGCAAACTTTTGACCTAGAGAAACAACAGTGAAATATAAACTCTATGGACTACTGAATGAACAAGAAAAGACAATGAAGTATATACAAGAGACAACATTGCAGATAAAAAGGTCTAAAGGTGGTTTACAAAAAATTTCGAGTGAACGAAAGAAGAAGAAGTCGCAGCGACGTTTTAAACTTTTATTTGTGTATAATTATCGATATTATTTTAGACGGACTGCAATGAGAACGACGTTCTGCAAATGACTTCCTATATGATGATGATGTAATTATTGTACAGTCTTAGAGCGTGTTGATTTCATAACAGACTGACGGCGGTGCGAAATAATCTTCTGATCAAAATGGTCCTGAGTCCTGAGGGATACGAAGTGTGAGAAGCACTGCTCTAGACGACTGTCACCACCGCCCCCTATCTTTCCCCACCACTTCATTACCTAGACAAAAGTGTGTCACACGGAGGAATTGTCACAGGCACACCACCCCACAACCTTTAGCTGTACAGCTAAGTTTAATCCCACGACCCATGCTCCGAGTTTGAGACGAAAACCAACCAACACGGCGGTTAGAAGATGTACAAGTTTAAGTAAAATAATACAGCCGCGGTACCGGAAATCACCAACAACTCAGGCCTTTGTCCTAGAAAAGCTATGCTACATTCAATTGAAATAACACAGCTACGGCGTTTTAAATACACGCAGTAAACAAATGGATACAGTGTGAAGAAATACCGTTTTATTTGCAGAATTGTTATCTGACACTTTTTTTTCGCAAATCCTTTTACATGACATTGCAGTCAACACCTGCATTTTTCAGCTGCTGTTGATGTCTTGGCAAATTTTACGTTCAGTAGTTTGCCATTGCTTTCTGAACGACCGGCTCACATACCCCTGTAAGTAACCAGCGCGACGCTACCCACTGCCGAATCTCGCGCAGCTCTGTTTCATACGAGGGTATACGGGATTACGAACAACGTCCTTAACACCTTCGCCAGGGAGACTGGCTATCGGACACTACCAGCGTAACAACAAACAAGGTATTGGTAATTCCACGATAGTGAATGCTGTAGGGGTTTAGAGTGACAAACCCTCACGTATCCCCAGACATAACTTTATGAGGTGGAACGCCCAGTTCTCTTCCTCGACTTGTTTCCTTCCCGTGACTATGCATGTTTGTATGTAGTTGTGTTGGTGTGGTTGTGCTTGTTCATGTATCTAAGCGTGTATATAAATGTATATGTACATGTATGTATACGTGTATATATGAACGAATTGTGCATGTCATATAACATATTTAGTCCATATTGTGTATATTTTAAGCTTTCATAGTATTATGTTTACTGCCACATGAATTTGACATGCATTAGTGCGGAACGTATTCCTGTGTGAAAGATCTGTACTAGTGGAAACGCGCGATACTGCCACCGCGATACAAGAACGATACTGCCACAGCGATACTGCACAGGAAGACCGAGAGAGATACACCGCGGAGAGAGACGGAAGTATTCTGTGGAGAAAGATCGAACTATACAGTGGTGAGAGATAGAGCTATACTGTGGAGAGAGATCGAACTATACTGTGGAGAAAGACAGCTATACTATGGAGAGAGATCGAACTATTCTGTGGAGAAAGATCGAACTATACTCAAACTGTGGAGAGAGAGAGAGAGAGAGAGAGAGAGAGAGAGAGAGAGAGAGAGAGAGAGAGAGTGCTATACTGTGGAGAGAGATAGAACTATACTGTGGGGAAAGACCGAGCTATACTGCGGAGAGAGAATGAACTATACTTATGGAGAGAGACCAAACTATACTTTGGTGAGAGATCGAGCTATATTGTGGAGAAAGATCAAACTATACTGTGGAGAGAAAGAGAGACAGACCGAACAATACTGTGAAGAGAGACCGAACTATACTGGGGTGAGAGATCAAACTATACCGTGGAGAAAGACAAAAGCAATACTGTGGAGAAAGATAGGTGCTGTGGAGAGAGATCGAACTATACTGTGGCGTGAGACAGAGCTATACTGCGGAGGAAGACTGGGCGAAATATACTGCGGAGAGAGAAAGAGGTTACTGTGTAGAGAGACAGAGCTATACTGTGGAGAGAGACACAGAGCTGCATAGAGAGACCGTACTATACTGTGGAGAGAGACACAGAGCTGCATAGAGAGACCGTACTATACTGTGGAGAGAGACACAGAGCTGCATAGAGAGACCGTACTATACTGTGGAGAGAGACACAGAGCTGCATAGAGAGACCGTACTATACTGTGGAGAGAGACACAGACCTGCATAGAGAGACCGTACTATACTGTGGAGAGAGACACAGAACTTCATAGAGAGACCGTACTATACTGTGGAGAGAGACAGAACTGCATAGAGATACCGTACTATACTGTGTAGAGACCAAGCTATACTGTGTAGAGAGACCAAGCTATACTGTGTAGAGAGATCAAGCTATACTGTGGAGAGAGACAGAGCTAAACTGTGTAGAGAGACCAAGCTATACTGTGTAGAGACCAAGCTATACTGTGTAGAGAGACCAAGCTATACTGTGGAGAGAGACAGAGCTATACTGTGAAGAGAGACACAGAGCTGCATAGAGAGACCGCACTATACTGTGGAGAGCTACTGCTGTGGATAAAGACCGAGCTATATGGGATAAAACCCCGCGCAATGCTGTCGACCCTCTTGCTGTGGTACACAATAGTACACCGTTCAATTTTCTGTCTCTAGTTCACAGTATCAATCTGTTTACTTACCCGCACAAGTATAGGTGATACACACCGTAGTACAATCAGAAGAGTCTGATAAGGTTTTATCACTTAGACAATCACTTAGATAACCACAGCATATGATAACAAACATATACCCCAAAAATGATTTTAATCACAGCTGTACGCCTTTAATAACACCATATCCACATAGTATGAACTATGTATTCAACTACCCGGCGTCCTCTCGACTGATTTCCGAAAAGTACAACGAAATGACTCTATCCTGTATCTCTCCCACGTACTTTTGATAAACACACCAGGACCACACACTTCCCGGATAGTGTGAGATACCAGTGGTGTCGAACTTAATGAGCCCACTCACTGACAACTACGGCCAGATAAATGTCATACTTTAGTGGCGTGTGACAATAAACACTAGTCGCATCCGGTTGTGACATCTGAGCACAAATGTGTAGACGATTCCAGGAAACAAAGGCAGGCCTTGTTAATCCCACAGCGTTCTTTTGATTTTAAAAGTTGGTTACTTGTCCTTTACAGGGGTCACAGTCAATCCCAGCATTTGTTGGCTTTTTGTGATTTACTGGGCAAGTTGTACAGTAGTTTGCCATTGCTTTGATTAACACGTAAACAAGTAATGATCGGTACTTAGAGAAGCAAAGATTAGAGTGTACCTTATCTTTGCTACTACAAGTGTCTCTCAATGCTTGTAAATTTACTTCTCATATGTCTGTGGTCCCAAGGATTCGAGTTAAACGCTTTCAGTACATTGTAGGGGACTATTTATAAGATTAGAGAAACACTATACAGCGTCATTGCTCCAGTGAGGGGTAATGCGCATACAAATTAGAAATGCACAGGATTAAAACAGTTAAATATTCTAGAAAGTTGAATAAAAACGTATCTACACACAGTTTATTTTACAAGCAGGAGTATTTAAAAACTCCACATGAGATAGCTGAGGTATAAGAAACACTTCCCTTCTTCATGGAGAATGCGGAGAGAACAACTTGATCATCATTAATCGATCGAAAATATTGAGGACAAAAATACAGTGAACAATCTATGATTAGAAATAACAATGGACTAACTATATATATATATATGAATTAACCCACAAGGAAAATCATTCATTGGCACCTTGCCGTCTTGACAGACGATAGTTTGTAAGGGATGGAGTTATTGCCTCTCCATAGCACAAAGCCTGGGCTAAAATATAGAGATCATGTGTTGCCCATGCAGCATGATCCCTCTCTCGGCCAGCCTAGTTCACTCCAGAGGAAAGGTAACACCTCTACATTTGGAACAAGACAAGCTGCAGAAGCTGCCGGATCAGCAAAGCAATGCTCTAGCTGTCCGCCTGTCGGAGCTACTTTCAAAATAATAATGATAATAATATTAATAATAAATGAAGACAAAGATAGATGGAAAAATGGAGAAAAAAACATGATATGACAGAAGAATCGACTTACAGAAATAGAAAACAAACATGCAATTAAACGAATGGATAGACAAACAGACAGGCGGACAGGTAGGGAGATAGGTAAATGGGTAGATAGGCAGGCGGACAGGTAGGGAGATAGGTAAATAGGTAGGTAGGCAGGCGGACAGGTAGGGAGATAGGTAAATGGGTAGGTAGGCAGGCGGACAGGTAGAGAGATAGGTAAATGGGTAGGTAGGCAGGCGGACAGGTAAGTAGATAGGTAGGTAGATAGTAAGGTAAGTAAGTAGGTTAGCAAGCAAACAGGTAGGTAGGTAGGTAGGTAAATAGGTAGGTAAATAGGTAGGTAGGTAGGTAGGTAAGCGCACAGGTATGCAGACAGACTGGCTGGCGGATAATTGAATTTCCCAGATGGATAGAGATCTAGCTAAACAGACGGGGTGAAGGACATATCCATACAGGGACGAGTAGACAGAGAGAGACCGACGAACAGACAGACAGACAGACACCGACCAACCGACAGGCAGATAGACAGACAGACGGACGGACGGGCGGCCAGTCACAGATAGACAGACAGACAGACAGACAGACAGACAGACAGATTCACTTTTCACATTTACTTATTTGACCCCTTCGTATTCCATCCATCTGTAACATTAATTTCTCATTTTCAGGCAACAACTTCCGGTGATGGATAGAGGTAAGGCTAACACGATCGTGTCACATGTCTATATATAGAGCTAGGACACAGATAAGTATTTGTTAATCTATTTTTGTTTGTTTGTTCTGTGCTGACGAAGGCTTTGGCCGCAACGTCCATTGTTTTTTGTAGTTGTGCTTTGGTAAAGCTCTCAACCTACTTCTCATTTTTCAGTGATTCATTCATGGCTATATATAGAGTGCACGTTTCATCGTCACATACACATATGTACTCTTATCTACAAAAGCGTCTTTATCTGAATATAGTAATGCTGGATACAGTTTCTAATCTTTCTTTCCATAACTTAATCACATCTGTTATTTCTCTTCTCTTATCAAAATTTACATTAGTATTATTATCTAAGGCACACATTACTAGCAAACAAATGAAACTATACATTTTGAGAACATGCATTTTTCTTGTATAAATGAGAATATTCTTAAAAATGTGAATCGGTACAACTATCTCAGAACTGTCATAACATCTGATGGAATGTGCCTTAAAGAAATTAGAACAAGAATCGCTATGGCAAAGGTATCCTTTTACAAAATGGAAAACATAATGACTATTAAAAAGATTTCAATTGCAATGAGAAAAAGAATGTTGACGTGTTACATAAAATATGTACTTTTGTGTGGAGGTGAAACGTGGACGACAAGCAGGCGAGGTCAAAAACATTTAATAGTAGTGAAAATGTAGTTTATGAGGAAAATGCAAAGAATATCATGGGCAGACAGAAAAACCAAATCCCACAAGAGGCAAGCGAAAACCTCAAACTGATTAGAGAAATGAGACGTAGAAGTCAAATTCTTTTGGAGCACGTTATGAGAAAAAGAAAACTTGGTGACAACTGGCAAGATTGAGGGGGAAAGAACAAGGGGAAGGTAAAGAAGTAAATATCTGGATGGCTTGATCACATGGCATGGTCGAGACAAGAACACAGAGCTGATCCACGACTCTGGTGATCATGTAAGATGGCGAAACATGACCGCACACGCTTATCGGCACGGCACATGATGATGGTGAGAGCGTCGAAGGACACTTCAGTCAAGTGTTTTCATTATTCGGTCGTGGTGGGTCCTACTTGTGAGTTTTGTTTAGAGCGTCCTCTTATTTTATATTTACTTCCATCATGGTATCTCCCATGAGTGCGAATAAATATCTGATAATGTACTGCTCTACAACAAAGCGTTTTAAATTCTGAATAGTATGGGAATAAAAGTTAAAAGCTCTTCTAAACATCCTGACGTTGTAAGCATCCCAATGAGCTAACTTGCCACATGAGTCATCGGTGTACGGAGAGTGACATATCCTTGACACTGCTGACGTAAACAGAAGTCTGAGATTTCCACTTAACAATTCGTTTCAACGCAGTACGGAATGCATCAGATCCCCCTTCTCTGAATATTCTGTGGGAAAACCAAACCATGACGGACCCCTGGCCGGACAGGTCAGAATATCCGCTTCACACATTGTTGGACGTGTGGTCCTACTTCGGCAAGGTTTAAAGTACAGGCAGTCCTGTAGCAGATACTGCGGTTCGGGGTGTGGAGTCTTACTTAGGCCTTCACATATCATTTATCATAAGCCGCGACATGTGAGGTTGGGTGGTCAGTTACTTTCCCCGCTGCGTTTTCTTCCCTCACAATTCCCAGAAAATTATAAACATCCCGCAATGCCCTTTTCTATGAAGCCAGGTCGATCCCCAAGCTGTATCAGTCGCAAAAAATAAATAAATAATAATAATACTATCTCCGCTGGGGATTGAACCCAGACCTGTGTCTAGCCGGGCCAGTGCACTAATGGCGGCTTCTAATCATGGCATGGGCAGACACTTTAACTATCACGTAGTAAATAAGTTGTACTACAACATAAACAATATACGACGGCGTCTGTGGCTGAGGGGTTAGTGAACGCAGTTTCAGGGCGTCTCCGTGGCCAAGGGATTACACCGCCTGCCTCGCGCTCCAAAGGCTGCGAGTTCGATTCCGGTCTACGTCAATCGGCTCACGGGTGCAATTTCCTCGGAGACTCCCGAGGGTCGTCGCTGGAGCTATGGAGTTCGTGCTTTGTCTGACGCTTTCGGCAGGCTGCCCTTCGGATAGAGGCCGAGCCATATGGGATAAAACCAGGTGAAATAAAGTCGAACTTTTCGCCTCTTAACCTCCGCAACCCCTTTGTTTTTTAAAGCAGTTCCAGAATTCATTGAATAGCTTTGCGTCGATTTCCATGGTTTGAGAGTCGGCCGTTCATTAGCAATGGGAAAGTAATGGGTGTAAATATTGTCTACTAAATCACAGTCAATAATGGACATACAACTAACTTTAACAGCAATACCCGGAAACATGCAAGGTAGTTCTCAGGGGGTTTAGAACTCACATCCTGGTCTGTGCAGAACGTAGCCATTGCTGGCGAGAGTGGTCTTACTTCTTTGGCCCGGGAAAATAAACACAAAAAACCTTCGGACACAACAGCCAGGGTACTATGTCGAAACGAAAACAAAACAAACAAACAAACAACAAACGAATGGTTGTTGCTCGCGTGTGATAGTACTAGTGCCAGGATATACCTTTTTACATTTTTGCACGCAATTGAATTTCGCAGATAGGTAGTGATCTAGATAAACAGACGGGTTGATGGACGAGCAGGCAGACAGACAGGCGAGCAGGCAGGCAGACAGACAGGCGAGCAGGCAGGCAGGCAGGCAGGCAGGTAGACAGACAGGCAGGCAGGCAGGCAGACAGACAGACAGACAGACATATACTAAAGCAATCAAATAGACAGACAGATGATGTTGGTGATGATGATGATCATCATCATCTCCTTCTTACACCTTTAGCTGTCAATATCAATAAATTCAAAAAAGCAGCAGGCAACTTTGAGGTTGTTGACACCTCCATAGAATGTTTATGCAGATCAGATAGTCATGTAGGTATGTAGGTAGGTAGGTAGATACGTAGGTAGGCAGATAGTTTGGTTGTATGTATGTAAAGGTTGTGGGAGTAAATAGATTGGTAGGTTTGAGTCAAGAGTAAAGGAAACGATTCTTTTCTTCGCCTTGAGTATATGCAGTTAACCTGATACTTTATTAAAGTAATCGGCACTCGATGTGTGATATGGTTAATATTAAACCGGTCGCCTTTGTTTCCAATAGCATTTTATGGTACCCATCACACGCTGGGTCGTTCCCGCCTCGTTAGGGATCTGATCAGGCTAACCACTACGCTACCGTGGCTATTGTGGGTATACGGCTAGACAGATAAATGAAATTTACGTTAATTTAGCTAAAGCAATAAAGTAGAAACTTACCGTTTTCAATAAACTAAATATGCTTTCTGGGTGTTTTTGATGCAATGATCCATTCCTGCGTTTCATTGAAAACATGTTGTACGGAAATCCAGAAGAACAATAGTCACACACGCACGCAAATAAACAATAAAAAGCTTTAACTTAGCGTCAGTTTAAAAGACACTAGACCTTAGCTTAAACACCATAAGTATGAGCGTTGCAGTTATACGTCACATATTCACTAATTGGAATTAACAACAACACGTATCCAAGAAGCAACTTAATAAACAAGTACATTACATTAAATGTTTAAAAAACAACCGTTGGGCCACTATAAACACAATATGTTTATAACAAGTGTTAACGTTTCTAACCGCTAACCGCGCTGAACCGTGGTGTATCCTGATCTATGTAGAGCTCTGTACGCAGCTCTGCTTAATTTAACCTATTCCTGTTAGTGAAAACAAGTCCGCAAAACTTCTCTCCGCGGGTCATATCTACAGCGCTTCCTGTGAAAGAAAATACGTGACAACGCCTCCAGCAAACAGACCATTTTTTACAGTTGCGTCCCATTTGAAGAAGTGTAAAAGATTTAGTAATGATGACAGAAGTGAAAAAGAAATCAAAAAGAGAATAGGAATGGCCAAACATGCTTTCAACAGCATGCAATCAGTATTAACATCTAGAGAGATTAACACCACATTAAAAATGAGAATAGTCAAATGCTATATATGTTCAACACTACAATATGGCGCAGAAGCCTGGACATTGAACACGTAATTAGGAAGTCGAATAGAGGCCCCGGAGATGAGGATATACAGAATATGTCGTATTTCATGAAGATAAAAACAATCAAATACAGCGGTCCTAGAAAAACTGTAAATGAAAAGAGGGTTGATGAAAGAAATTAAAAACAGGCAATTGAAATATTTCGGTCACGTTAAAAGACATAACACTCTCATAAAAACAATACTGGAGGGCAAGGTTGAAGGCAAGCAAGAGGTAGACAACGATACAAGTGGGAAGATACGTCAAGAGATGGACGAACGCCAACCTGACAGAACGTACAGTCAGGGCGAGAGACAGGCAGTTTTGGAGATCCATTGCAGCCAAAATTCATTGTGGCGATAGCATTTTGATTGACTGATGAACAAATTTAGCGGGCGTAACTGCCGAGTTTGATGGCGGTATAGTGGGTACATTCCCTACACCGGCCAGTTGGACTTAAACGTGGACTCCCCCCCCCCCCCCCCCCCCCCCAGAAAGCAATACAGAACTACTTAACGTAACAGGTAAGAGACGTAACTGTACACTACGGGTCACGATTCCCGAAATAATTTGCGGCAATCTTCGGCTACGTGTTTTTCATGTCTCCGATCTGAGGAGATTTAGAGTACTCATGATTTTAAATTCCCGGATTATTTCAAGATCGAGTTAAAACAGAAACCGATTACTGGATATAGTTTTTCCCTCCCTACGAATCTATACTTCTCATCTCATCTCATCTCATCTCATCGGGTGCCTCTTGTACCTTGCGATGTCGAGGCGAAGTATAAACGTCGTGAGAGTGCCCGATTATGGGCTTCATGTATCGATATTCCCATGGACTCTGCTATTCCCTCCGTCCAATGTTTACGTGGTCGGCCTCTTCCTCTGTTTCCATCTGGTCTGTACATCGTTGCTTGTTGTGGTATGCTGTTGAATGGTAACCTACTTGCATGGTCAAATCATTTGGCCGGCTGCTTTCTAATAAAATCTAGTGCTGCTATTCATCTCATCTTCTCAAATTCGTTTTCGATACGGATGTACAGACTGCCTTTATAAGACGTCAGTAGACCCGTCAATTCCGTTTTAACTAGACTTTGGGCTTTGTTCTAGTATGTATTTTTCAATTTTGCATCCAATTTTACCTATAATTGACGTTTTCAACTATTAATCCCATCTCAAGCTGAAATTATAAAGATGGCAAGTTGTATTTAAATGGCGGGAAATACTAGCAACGGCTGCTGCTGCATATAACAATACAAAATAACAACAGAAAAAAAAAAAAACGAGAGATCATAAATACAGACACCGTGTACATACTTTACAACTGTGTTATTATCTCTCACTTTTTCGCATGAGCTACACAGACTTCTTCTTCTTCTTCTTTCGTTCGCTTGAATTATGTCTATAACTGCAATGTTGTCTCTTAAATGTATTTAACTGTCTGTTTTAGTTCTCAGCGGTCCATAGAGTTTATCTTCCACTGTCATTTCTCAAGGCCAGAAGGTGTGCCTAGATATGTTGTATTTTGGGCAGTCTTGGAGTATGTGCTCTGCTGTCTGCGACGCAAATCCACATGTGCACAAGGCTGATTCACCAGTCTTTAATTTTGTATACATGTGGTTGCGTAATCTACTGTGTCCTGTTCTGAGGCGCAGAATAATTACTTGTTCTGGTCTGTCCATAACGTGGTAGTCGTCTTGAGCAGGTTTTGGTGGCTTTCTGACTGATTTGATCATTCTTTTCTTTTGGTGGAATGTAACGGGCACATCATGCTGTTCTTCTTTTGCTCCTTCCTTAGCCAACCGATCAGCTTTGTCGTTTCCGGGTATTCCACAGTGGGATGTTATCCACTGTATGGTGACCTTATGTTGACAGCTAATTTCAGAAAGTAGTGTCCTTAGTACTGGCAATGTCCCAGACAGGAGCGCCTCGAGTACTGATTTTGCATCTGTCAATAGCACCACGGGTGCCATGGCTGGTATTTAGTAATTTCTCTGTTGCTATCTTGATTGCTTCAATTTGAGCATCATAGTTATGGCAGTACTTTCCTGTTGGTACTCTGGCCGTGTCCTTAGTATTATGTGGGTATTCTATGTGCGCTCCCAAATGTTGCTGTTATGTAGCCGGGGGCGGGGTTGGGGTGAGCGCCCAACCTTGCATAAATACCCCAATGGCTCGTGCATTCATCACCTCTGCAACAAAAGTCCAACTCCTGGTCTTCTCGTGGCAGAACTGTTTTAATTAACAGGAGAATTGGCGGCGGCGAGTCACTGGCGCCGAGATATAACCAGAACGCTCTAGATGTGTATGCACGTACATGCATGCGCAGACATGTGTGTGCTTGCCTACACACCTAAACTCGAGTAAGACATCAGTCTGCTCTAGCAAAGCAAAAGGTGCCGATGACAGAGGCAACCAGCCAGGAGGCGCACCACAGAAATCAGGATGCCACGTAATCACGCCATGAAATATGTCGACTACTACACAGACTTACTTGTTTTTATTTTAATGAACGTAAAACTGCCTTCAAAACTCAACATGGGGTTGAACGTAACGTCCTGCAAAGAACGTGCATATTTTTTTTTTTTAACTGCCGAATTCCATTTTAACTCTTTCACTCCGTGAAGATAACGCAGGCTCAAGAGGGAACAATTGCAATGGGGGAAAAAAACGCGCTAAATATAATACTTTCAAAGAAGAAATATAATGCGAATATAATACTTTCAAGGACGAAATATAATGAGAATGTAATACTTTCAAGGACGAAACATAAAGCGAATGTAATACCTTTAAGGACGAAACATAACGCGAATGTAATACTTTCAAGAATGAAACATAGCTGCATGCTAAAATATTTAGTCAGATTTCTTTAGCATGCTCAGGCCAAACACAAAAGATATATATATATATATATATATATATATATATATATATATATATATATATATATATATATATATATATATATATATAACACTCTGCGTTGTTTACTTAATACACACAGGCAATAACTGGTCACGGTTGGCGATAGAGGAAGAAAGTGTGAAAGGACGGGAACGCATATCCGGGGCCTTTATACTTTACGTTACGAATGTTAGATTCTGTTTGGGGCCATTATATTTTACGTTATTAATGTTAGATTCTGTTTGGGGCCATTATATTTTACGTTATTAATGTTAGATTCTGTTTGGGGCCATTATATTTTACGTTATTAATGTTAGATTCTGTTTGGGGCCATTATACTCTACGGTAGTCTACGTTATTAATGTTAGATTCAGTCAGTTACAGTAATAACAATCCAGTACAGGGGGAGATAAAATAACAACTCAGATAAAGTGGCCTGGTTGATTGGTTTTGATCGTTTATCCCTTGGAAGACTAGTCCAAAGTCCGATGCATTGTCTTTAGGTGATCAGAGTCATGAAAACGGCTTGCGTCTGTTGATGTAGAAATGCCCTAACAAGTACAAAAGTATAATTTCCACGGGAACTATGTAGCAGAGTGCACCTTCCCCTCCCCATGCACAGAAACCAGCGAAGTGTGCACAACGAGTACCGAAAACTCAAATGTACGGAGAGGCATATTAACGAAAGAAAGAGCAAACTTTACTTTCAAAGGGTTAAGAATTGTGCACGCATGCCCATCTAATATTCTACCCTTCTTAAAATGCAACGAGCTCAAGATTCAGCGCAGCACTTGCAGACTGGGTGCGACTAGGCTGAGGTTGGGGCTTTGTTTCCTCCAAAAATGTTTAGGTACTTCACCGTGAACAAGCTCCGCGACTCCAACCCAATGCCAAAGGGAGAGATAGTGTATGTGCCAAGATAACAAGTGTATGTCGCAGACATATTCTTCTTCTTCCTAATTTCATCTCACAATGGAGCAAAGGCCCACAACCAACGACCGCCATTTCCTGTTGTAGGCTCCTTCGTGAATGGTTGGATTTTGCCACTAAAGTTTGTACGGGAAGGGTTATTCAATCCCACCTTACTCTCTTAGCCGTCTCTTACGACATGTAGATTACAGTGTTATTATTCTTTGCTTTCCTTATGGGCTACGGTGCCACAGAAAGTATTAAGGAGAGCATATTATGTATGGGTAACCAATTGGTGGAAAGGATAAGAGCGCCTGCCATTAAGTTGGACTTCAATGTTGAATTGTTGATTTCTCGCCCAGAAACCAATAGGAAACTACTGAATGTACAATTGCCTAGCAAAACAACATGGGATTGATCGCAACGTCCCACAAAGAACATGCAAAATTGTTTAACCAATTGTGTTTGTTGTTGAAGAACAGGGTAACTAATGTTGTCCTTGTCGGCTGTGTCTTGTATTTGTTTCTGTAACAGATTACGTTATATATCCGGGTTAACTTGTTATACCGTGGGTATTCTATGCATGCACGTATTTCGTTATATCATGACACTGCCATTCTTCAGATGTGATTTATTGTAATTTCTTTACCCGTGCTGTGAAGTCAAATATACCTCTGTATCAGCATACCGGATGTTTAAGAACGAACGATCTTATTGCTGATATGTTTTCTACAGTGTGAGATAGCCAGGTTCAGTACCACCCGCTGTAGTCAACGTTCACGAAGACGAGCACAAGAGGTTCACAGTGTTACTACACTGCATAAGACAGAACGAAAATCAGACACTAGATTTTAGCAGGAACGCAAGACTGTGTGGTCTATTCTTAAACCCAATTTCTATAACAGTAACATCTTAACATCGCAGTAAAGATGACATCAACAATAACCTCACATGTTGAAATGTAACGGTCCGTCTGCTCTTTTACATGCATTATTTCCACCCTCATCCTTGGATTTAAAAAAAAAAATGTTAGAGCTTGTAAACGGGAAAAAGAAAAGGAGATATATTATTTATATTTTATACCTGACCCGGCCCGTCTTCGCCCAGTCCCTGGTGGGGAGCATCTCATTTAATTCATATAAGTAATCATATAAGTTCTCGTTCCCGTTACCGACTGTCTGTCTGTCTGTCTGATCCGGCCCGGCTTCGCCCAGCCCCTGATGGCGAGCATCTCATTTAATTCATATAAGTAGTCATATAAGTTCCCGTTCCCGACTGTCTGTCTGTCTGTCTGTCCGTCCCTCCCTCTCTGTCTGTCTGTCTAATCATTTATTGGTTGCAGTTAGAACAACCTTAGATAAACGAAGACCAACTTACAAAAAGCATTAGAAAGAGCACTTGAAAGATCTTTACATCTTCCCCAACAATTAACTTGGGTAAATGGAGCAGCGGCAGCAGCATCAGCAGAAGAAGGAAAAGGAGGAGTAGGAGCTGGGAGGAGGAAGAGGGAGGAAGAGATAGGCGTAGAGAGGAGGAGGGAAGAGTAGGGAGGAGGAGGGAGGAGGGAGGAGTAGAGAGGAATAGGAGGGAGGAGGGATTAGGAGGAGGAGAGAGGAGGAGGAGGTAGGAGAAGGGAGGAGGAGGGAGGAATAGGAGGGAGGAGGGAGGAATAGGAGGGAGGAGGAGGGATTAGGAGGAGGAGAAGGGAGGAGGAAGGAGGAAGGAGGAGGAGGCAGGAGGATCGAGGGTAGGAGGAGGAAGAGGGAGGGGGAGGAGGAGGGAGGAGGAAGGAGAAGGAGGAGGAGGGAGAAGGAGGGAGGAGAAGAACGCAGGGGGAGGAGGAGGAGGGAGGAGGTGGAGGGAGGCGGAGGGAGGAGGAAGGAGGGGAAGGATGAGGAGGGAGGAGGAAGAGGGAGGAGGAGGAGGAGGTAGGAGAAGGGAGGAGTAGGGAGGAATAGGAGGGAGGAGGAGGGATTAGGAGGAGGAGAGAGGAGGAGGTAGGAGAAGGGAGGAGGAAGGAGGAGGAGGCAGGAGGAGGAGGCAGGAGGAAGAGGGAGGGGGAGGAGGAGGGAGGAGGAAGGAGAAGGAGGAGGAGGGAGAAGGAGGGAGGAGAAGAACGCAGGAGGAGGAGGAGAGAGGAGGAGGTGGAGGGAGGCAGGGGGAGGAGGAAGAGGGAGAAGAAGGAGGGGAAGGATGAGGAGGGAGGAGGAAAAGGGAGGAGGAGGGAGGTGGAGAGAGGAGGAGGGGGAGGAGGAGGGATGAGGGGAGGACGTAGGAGGAGGAGAGAGTAGAAGGAGAGAGGAGGAGAAGGGAGGAGGAAGGAAGAGGAGTGATTAGGAGGAGGGAGGAGGAGGGAGGAGGAAGAGGGAGAAGGAGGGAGGAGGAGGAGGAGGGAGGAGGAGGAGGGAGGAGGAGGGATGTGGAGGGAGGAGGGATGAGGAAGATGGAGGAGGAGGGAGGAGGAGGGGGAGGAGGAGGGAGGAGGAGGGATGAGGGGGAGGACTTAGAATTAGAAGGTGGGAGGAGAGAGGAGGAGAAGGGAGGAGGAAGGAAGAGGAGTGATTAGGAGGAGGGAGGAGGGTGAGTAGGTAGGAGGAAGAGGGAGGAGGAGGAGGAAGGAGGAGGAGGAGAAAGAGGGAGGAGGAGGAGGGAGAGGGAGGAGGGGGAGGGGAAGAGGGTAGGAGGAGGAGGAGGGGAGAGGAGGAGGAGGATTTTAACGCATATGCCTGTAGACAACTGCAGCGAAAAGATGGGTCTGTCTATCTATCTGACCTGGCGTGGCTTTGCCCAGCTCCTGGCGGGTAGCGTCTCATTAAATTCATACAACAAAAAAAGTAACTTAAAAGAATGTCCTTCCACACACCATCCATTATTTTTAATGACAACTCTTTCTAATCACCTGCATGACTACAGTAACTTCTTAAGCATAAAAAGATGAGTTACAATGTTATGCATTGTGCATTATTTTTATGAAAACTTTGAAAATGCCTTAAAGATTGTATCATTATTTATTATAACTCATATGCCGGTACATAACTATAGACACAGAGTTTATAAATCTTTGAAAACGATGCAACAATATGACTATAAGTTATACAGAAAAGTTATTAAAAGTTATGCCCCTTGAAATAACTTTTACAGAGTTAAGTCTCCTTGCTGTATAGAAATTATAATGAAAAATGGAAAATTAAATAATATTCAGTAAGCAGCCGATTTCACACTAAAAAAATATCACAGTTGGCTGCGCTGGAATGAAAGGAAGACGTGTAGAAAATTTCATCTCAACCGGATGGGCCGTTCGCGAACGCATAAAGGACATATGGACGGAGATTGCCTTTTATATATAAGATTTCCAGTTTGTGTGCAATAGCGTCTCTCTCTCTCTCTCTCTCGTGTGTGTGTGTGTGCGCGCGTGTGTGTGTGTGTGTGGGTGGGGAAACGTTCCCCCTAGGCATTGAGTTGACGTATGCTCACAAAGAAAGACCAAATACCCATGGGTGCAACATTACCAACCGAGGCCTATTGTAAGCCATTCTGTATGTGCTATACTGAATCATGATATGGTTACATCCTATATTGTCTCTGCGAAAATGTGAAGTTCCAATATCGTCAAAATCTACTCAAAGTATTTCAGGATCCTCGCCGGTGCTACAGAGTTCATGCACTGAGCTGAGATTCTCCGGACTCAGGCTTGAGTTAGGAGTGGAACGGGGCACTTATGGGTTACACCCGTGTGCCGTGATATTGATCTGTTGACTAAACTAAACTATGATGACGCATGTATGAATAAGACTTTCGATCCCAGAGCCGAACTATAAAAACAAATCCTACCACGGATGGGGGTTGAACCAGGACAGCTGTACTGTGAGAAAGTACATTAACAATTATGTCACCACAGCTCCTACGAGTTAAGAAAAAACGTCAAAATAATATAATCCTCCTTCCGAAGAACGGCAACTGTCAACATTTCTTGTTTGTGACCATAAATATATTTCCAAGCTTAACTGGCAACAACGTTTATGTCTTAACATAAATGACATTGTAACCTGCCAGTCTCTTCCCCCAAACTAAACAGAATAATAACACCTACGTTAAGGCGTTCGCGAATTAGGCTTTCTGTGTTTTGCTGGCTTGCGTGCAAAGTGTATGCCAGTTTGTTGCATGTCAGCGTAACTAGCTGTTAACTGATTCTATATCTTACAACTTGCCATTCATTTCTTGGTTAATCCATATTTGCCTTAACTGTCCTGGTTTCTTCTTTCTTTCTTTCAATCCCCACTTGAACATAGTCCTTAAACTACTTACACCAAGCCCTTCTATCTTTTGCAATTGTTTTAGTCGTTATCAACGTTCTGATTCATACAGCAGTACATTCTGGGTTTGGTACTATATTTAATCTCTTTTGACTTGCATACTATTTATGATATCAAAGCTCATCTTGCCTTGTGTATTCCCATTCTAATATCTCTATTTGTTCTATTTCTTTGTCTATATTGTGCCTAATTATGTTTGTGATTTCAAATCTTAAAGTGAGGTTTCACCAGGGAAAATTGGTTATCATTTTCTTGATTAATTTTCATTCATTGTGTCTGTTCCCTATGCATTTTTAGACTTATTATTATGACTACCATCAAGTGCATTTAACTGATTCAGTGCCAAACAAAAAGTAAGTGTGGACCAAACATGGTACACAATCAAACAAACAAAAAGTAAGCGTGGACCAAACATGGTACACAATCAAATCAACAAGTATTATCATGTAAATTTCCATTCACTGAGCTTTGAAACTGCATTGCCACGAAACAAAACAAACAACATGATGACCCTAGTATGGTGATATATCACCCTTCTGTACAAATGGGAGGTTACATATGGCGATATACTATCCTGCAACACTGAATCGGTTAATTTATCTTGAATAGATTTTGTGTGTGGGGCAGGAGGGCAATGTTGTTGGTGAAGTCCAAACAATGAAGTTGCCTGGTCAGAGTCCATCAGTTTCAATTTCTTATTGCAGCAAATATTGTCTTCATAATCCAGTCTATGATTAGTGAGAATAATAAAAATGACAAAAGGCCTCCTGTTCTTATTTCAAACATATCTGTTAGTTATCCCTAATGAAGAACTCTGCATTTAATGTCCTCAATATTTTGCCTTTCTTAAGTTAATATCTGCTGTGGGATCCCATGGTGCCTCAATTATTTCCAAAGAGATTCCGTATCAATGCTGTCAAGCGCCTCTTCAGTAGGTCACCGTGGCCGAATGGGTAAGAATTCGTGTTCTTAAACATCCGGTGTGCCGATGCTGAGGTAAGCGGTTAAACCCCTACACTGGACAGCTGGACCTGTCGTCCTTGACTTGGGGACGTTAATTATAAGTACCTCTGAAGTCGGAGTGGGTTCGTCTGATGGCGAGGGACACTGTTAATAGGGAAAGCTAATCCACACCCAAAATTCAGTCCATCACTACTATGAATAGTGTGTACGGACTAAGCTTGAATTCAAAGCAAATGAGTGCAAAAATTTTTTTAAAAAGAACAAGCACCTATTCTTAGTCCACAAATTCAATATAAAATTTCTGGGATTGGGGAGGGGAAGGAGGGTTCTGCAACAGTCCCTTTGGTTAAGGTATTTTAGTGCTTGGTGGGAAGACATGTTTCTATACCAGCCTCACTACGAAAGATGTTAGCCCTTTCTGTGACACAGATGAACTGAATGCCAGTGCTTCAGACATAAGAGCTAAAATTCATTTTTCGAGGTGACCCACAACCAGCCAACCAATGAACAACTCCTTGGAAAATGATTAGTCAAAGCCAAAGAACATTTGTAAAGCATTAAAAACTGAGGGTGATGGTTCTTCTAACATTTTGTTCATGTGATCATTTATTATTATTAATAAATTTGAGAATTTGGTGACAAAAGCAAGATCGAGGGGAAGAGAACAAGCGAAAGGCAGAGAAGTAAATACCTGGATGGTTGGGCCACGTGGTATGGTCGAGACAAGAACACTGAGCTGATCCACGACTCTGGTGATCACGTGAGATGGTGAAACATGACCACCCAAGCTTATCGGCATGGCACATGATGAATTTATGATCATTTATTGTGCATCCAGTCTTTTATGCATTCCCATGTCATTAGTATCTCGGTTCGCAGACAAGAATGCCAACATTTAATAATAATAATAAAATGTCTGGAAGCAATTACCAGCTTTAAGACTGTGATGTCACGGCACCATCACTTTTTGTAGACTTGACAACAAGGAGGACTAGGTGCCCAATCTTCCCCTAACTTTGGCAAGTGATGAGACCAAGCATCGAACCCGCATCTGATCACTCATAACATTATCATAGCAGTTCGTTATCAACTTCGCTAGAGCCCCCCACCAATGCTAACATTTAAAATACACCAATCTTCTGGGAATTAAAGGTGGCTGGCTTGATATTCACTGCAACACTCATCTAGTGCTGACAGGTCCATAAAAACAGAGTTAGCACAATGCATGAAAAACAGTCCTTTTAAAAATTAAACTAAAAAAAGTCATTGTAACTTGTGGTACATAAAAAAAACTCCAACATAGCAAATGGGTACCATAAAAAACAAAGTTAGTTGCATATCCTTTACTGGACTTGGCAGTCAATCCCAGAGTTTTTGGCTGTTTGTGATTTCCTGGCAAGTTTTTGTTCAGTAGTTTGCTATTACTTTCTGAATGACCAGCACTCATGCCTTTGTATACCAATGCAAGGCGGTTTGCTTCCAAATTTCCCGCAGCTGTGTTTTGAACACGGTATGCGGAATTATGAACTGCATTCATAACCTCTTTACCACATAACGTATATGATAAGCCACACTGGCCTAGAGGTTAGTGCACTTGTCTGCCTAGACAGGGGTCAAGGTACAATCCTCACCAGCAGTTGCAGTCTTTTTCCCTTTTCAACTTTTAAAAATTGAAATTAATTCAGTTCATTTAGTCAAGTTAATTTTTAACTTCCGATCGATCCAACCATATAAAATGGGTACCGGATCATTCTCTGGAAAGGGAACTGGATATCTCACTTCATTATGCTGTATCCAAAACATATGTGAAAAGCCATGCACTTCACACAAGAATAGTAGCATCTAACATGAGACTACATTTGCCTTTATAAAAACAGGAAGTTCTGCACTTATCTTTCTCATGCAGTTAATTTGAAACAATTATAACAGAAAGTGTTCAGTAAGTAATGAAGGAGTTTGAGACTCTGTCAAGGACAGACAAAAAACACATCTTTTTCCACGATTAGCTTTCAAAGTGAAAGTATCACACACAGTTATGCACCTCTAAAGTCAGAGATTTCAGCTGGCATTTATATTGACAGACAAAGAAAGTAATATTTTTCTGCATTTCACTTCCAAAGTAAAGAAAGTCGCTTAAAAGTTGACAGGGTCGACTTCATTGCACCTGGTTGTTATCCCATATAGCTCAGTCTCTTTCCGCAGTGCGGAAAGCGTCACACAAATCACAAACACTGTAGCTCCAGGGACAACCCACAGGAGTCTCCGAAATAAATGCACTCGTGAACCGAAGGACATGGCCCGGATTCGAACCCACAACCTTCGGAGCCTGAGGCAGACAGCTTGACCACTTCACCACGAAGACTCCCTTTCAAAGTAAAAGTATCACACTCAGTTATGCACCTCTAAAGTCATAGACTTCAGCTGGCATTTATGTAAGGTTCACTTCCTCTAGACAAATTCCATCCAAAGTAATGGTCTCTACTCCTAGGTAGGTTTACTTTCCTAACAATTTTGTCAGGGCAGTGGTTTTACAGCCTACTCTTCACAAGTTCCAACTGCATGGGGTTTTTAATGTGCACAGCTTGTACATGAGAACTCCAGTTTTTCACTCTTATCTAAGGCTAGGTATCCAGTCATTCTGCTTAAGTGATTGGGGAGACATGTGACATAATATGTCACCAATGGTTCTTGTAAAAATGTTTAGCTCTATGCTTGATTTCCTGTCTCCTATCTTTTAGGCCTGACATCGACATAGTAACTTCTCTGCCATGTCTCCTCCTGGTCAGTAACATTGTAAGTTAACAAATGAGACAGTCAAAATTGTCATCTACTGCCTATAGTACCTTGCGGTGTAGGACTGGTGGTCTTGGGCTCAAGGAATTAAGCAGGCTAGCTAGTGCAGTCACCGCGAACTGTGCAAATTAGGGTGTTTTTTTTTTTCCTGACAGAAAAAAATCCATATCTTACTGAGGATTCAAACCTGGGTCTCCCGAAGGAGAACCAGGCGCTCTAGTCACTTGACCAGCTGCTCCTCATAATGAGACAGTAGGTAGAAGAAATTACTAAAATACTATCTAGGATTGAAGGTAAAGCAAAAACTGACTGATCATCAATTGTAATGGTAAAGTTTTGACTATAATTAATGATCAAATTAACAGATGGACTGGATATTTTGAGGACCTTCTGAATAGACAAGCCCTAAAAGACACATCCTCCTCCCTATATCTATCTAGCCTGCAGAATTTTAGCTGGATAATATCAACTGTGAGAAATCATCTTAATAAGAAACTAGAAAAACTTTTACACACCCTAAGGATGGTATAGTTGCTGGCCCAAATGAAAACCCAGAAGCTATTTTTTTAAAAAAAACACCTCAACTGAATTATTAATTGTTTGTCTTTGATCCCTCCATGGGGTAAAGGGGGGGGGGGGGGGGGGGGGGGGGGGGGGGGGGGGGGGGGGGAGGTTTACTGACCCTCAACCAACTCACACCAAGCCATCTTACTTTAGACTTTAGATTCTTATCCTTTTCAATCCCCTGCAACTTCCTTCATCATCTCGTCATAGTATAATCTGTATTATTAGTATAATCCATGTGTTTTAGTGCACCATCTTGCCCTGTGTGATCCAAAGAAATGTCTCTCAAAGGGATATGTCAAGTAGCCTGAAGTTTCCTTTCAACGATGTCATTTAAAAACTAAGTCTTTTGTCGTCCCTCCTCGCTTTCTAACTTTATTACCTTCCATGTACCTTTTATTTTAATGAGTTCTGACTTTCGCAGCTCTGATTTTGTTATTGTTAAGATCTAAATCTGATTTATTTTTTTTTTATTATTATTATAGCTTTCGTCTATTTTCCCCCCTCACATTTCAGTATTTTCAGCGTTATGGTTATGTGAAGTTATGTTTACGTTCCCTTTCCCGATGAACTGCTATCGATACGTGATTCATTCCAAACAGTGATTATCATTCCAGTAATCTAAAAATATTCGTTAGGCTGCAGACAAAGCCACTAAAAAGACATTTTAAACATCTGTTTAATGTGTTAAAGGGCCTCACTTCATCAGAGGTCCACATTGCCCCTTGCAACCGGCCGGGCAAGCTGACGTTATGGCCAGTCTGCCACTGATTGCAAATTCTTTTATCCTGCCGTAACCGGCCTTCCGTTTTCTGTATCCAATTAAAAAGAGCCCGTTTATGCAAACGTAGCAGCGTGCATTCACAGGTTACACGGCTATGATAAAACGGGGAAGCAACTCGAGAAAGGTAGAGAAACATTCACTTAAATAGTAATGGTAAACAGTACAGCAATCAATAATTCCTTTTCAATCGTAAGACGAAAACATAAACACCAGTGACCTTACCTAAAACTGGACCTGCGGCAAACTGAAAATCATGCTCAGCCAATAAAGAAAACACCTGTCCACACGTCAACTATAGTCTAAAACTCCTTTGCCACTGGCGCTAGGCTTAACGGTATCAACGTGCCTTCAGACGTGTGAAGTGGGGAGACTAAGGTGTGTCACGCGTGTGCTCTTTTCCCTTGTGGTTGTGCCCTTATGTTTACCGCCTTTTCCTTAGCCCTAAGGCACATCATAGGATTTTACTTCCCTGTTGGCGGGATTCCCCATGTTTAGCAAACTGTAAATAAAAAAATACTTAATCTCATGATCCTGTAGTGTAGTGTAGATTTATCCAAACAGTAATTTAATTTATACGATTATTATGAAATGATTAAAACAAAATTATTAAACTTTTTAAAAATTAAATTTGCTATCAAATATATATGCATGTTTTATTGTTTATTTTCTAATCACTTTTACATTCAGTAGTTTGCTATTGCTTTCTGAGCGAGAATCGACGTTTAAACTCAACTGACCGGTGTATTGAATGAACTCGCCATCATCATCATCATCATCATCATCATCATCATCAAGTGCCATGCCAGCTGGCGTAGGCGTTCATGACTCTTCACAGATCTCGGTCATTAGTTTTCTGGATCAACTATGCTGATGATATTCCTCTCAATCTATCCAGCATCGTCATCAGTAGCTGGATGACGATCTAGTGTCGCCTGTGGCTCATGACTGTCCCTACCGGACGAGGATGTCCTAAGATAATCGTAACTTGCCATCAGCGTGCCGAAAGTGTAAGAGCTCGAAGTTAGAACGCCCTCGTCCTTTCGGTCACGTCGACTGCTTTTGAAATAAATTTGTTAATTGCACGTCCTTTACAGGACGTCTCCGCAACCTCAGCACTTTTTGGCTGTTGTAAATTTTGCGTTCAGTAGTTTGCCATTGCTTACTAAACAGCCTACGCTTACCCAAGTGTATGGAAACCAGTGCAATGCGGTCTGCTACAAAATCGGCTACAGCTGGGCATTAAACGTGGTATGTAGGATTGCGAATCGCCACAGCCGTGCTAGCAAGAGTAACAAATACCCGAAGACTATTGGCCCACAAAGGTTTGTAGACTTGGTAATGGCGATTCTCAAATACGACAATTACGTATGCGGATGCTGTAATTTAAAGTCACGTTGTCGATTTTTGAGTGTAGCTAAAGCTAAGGTCTTTTTCTTCTTCTTCTTCTTCTTCTTCTTCTTCTTCTTCTTCTTCTTCTTCTTCTTCTTCTTCTTCTTCTTCTTCTTCTTCCTTCTTCTTCTTCTTCTTCTTCTTCTTCTTCTTCTTCTTCTTCTTCTTTCAACGTTTGCACGGCATCCATTGAAGTGGGTAGATGCTCGCTCTCTACCCTTGTTCCATTTTGGTCAACATTTTTCAACTTCGACGGTTGATGTTTCTTTTCTGGATTCCTCCCCCTATTGGCAGGTTGCTGTGAAGATTGTGCTGTAGATGACAACACAGGGGAATCTCCGTGGCGAAGTAATCAAACCGTCTGCCTCGGGCTCCGAAGGTTGTGGGTTAGATTCCGTCAACCGCAACCTTCGGTTCACAAGGTATTTTTCGGAGACTTCTGAGGGTCGTCGCTGGGGCTACGGAGTTCGTACTTTGTGCGACGCTTTCCGCACTGCGGAAAGAGACCGAGCCATATGGTATAAAAATCCGGTGCAATGAAGTCGACTTTTAAACGACTTTTAAGCGACGACAGGGGCCATCCCATCACAGATAATAAAGTGTATATCATTCATCCGTTCATTCATCAGATAATAAAGTGTCAATCCAACAATATTCAGATAGTGACGTGTCTATCATTCATTCATTCATTCACTCATTCACTCATTCAATCAGTCATTTATTCATTCATTCATTATTCAGATAATAAAGTGTCTATCATTCTTTCATCGGATTATCCGATTATAAAGTGACTTTGATTCATTCATAAAATAATAAATTGTTTATCATTCGCTCATCAGATGATAAAACATCTATCACTCATTCATCGGATAATAAAGTGTATATCATTTATTCATCAGATAATAACGTGTCTATCATCCATTCATTCATACATTCATCAGATAATAAATGTCTCTCATTCATTCATCAAATAATAAAGTGTCTATCATTCGTTCATCAGATAGTAAAGTGTCTATCGTTCATTCATCGCATAATAAAGTGTCTACCATTCATTCATCATATAATAAGGTGTTTGTCATTCATTCATCATATAATAAAGTGTTAGTTAGTTAGTCAGTTAGTTAGTCGCAGTTCCAACTTCACAGCAACGGGTTGTCCCCATTATGCTCCGTTCCTGTGCCAGTGAATATCACACAAAACGCTCCCCACTGCCCAAGGTGAAAAGTGGAAAAGACAGGAGTCTCGACAAACAACAGTCCGCACAGATACACTGTGCATAATGCCGCCGCAAGAATGTCAACACAATAGTCCCCCACGAAACCCAGAGTTCATCTCTGATGGAATCGGCAGTCATTTTCCTATCTGTATGTTTCCTAGATGTTCACCCACACAGTCCACGAAATACAGTTCATTGTCGATGGTAATGGCAGTCAACCAGAAGCCCAGCAGCCACGCATTTCTGCATAAGGCAAAAACCGGTCAACTCTGGGACATAGCCATCTGCCATCGCTCCGAACATGCAGTCACGTTCCAAAAAACTTCGGGCAGATTCAAAAGCATTTCACACAAAACTCACAGCTCACAGTGTCGCGCCATGCACTCACTCAGTAGCATCAAGCCTCCTTCGTCGCCTCTTACGACATGCGTGGTAGGCTACAGTGTTGCTATTCTTTGCTTCCCTTATGGGCCCCGGCAACACACGGGAGTAATAAAGTGTCTGTCATTCATTCATCATATAATAAAGTGTCTGTCATTCATTCATCGGATAATAAAGTGTCTTTAATTCATTCATCGAATAAAAACGTGTTTATCACTCACTCATTCATCAGAAAATAAAGTGTCTACCATTCATTATTCAGATAATAACGAGTCTATCGTTAACTAACGCATTCATCAGATAATAAAGTGTCTATCATTCTTTCATCAGATAATAATGTATTTATCATTCATTATTCAGATAATAAAGTTTTTATCATTCAATCATCAGATAGTAAAGTGTCTATAATTCCTTATTCAAATAATAACGTGTCTATCATTCATTATTCAAATAATAAAATGTGTATCATTTATTCATCAGATTATAAAATAGTCTATCATTCATTCATCAGATAATAAAGTGTCTATCAGTCAATAATCAGACATTAACGTGTCTATCATTCATTCATTCCTCAGATATTAAACTGTCTATCGTTCATTCATTCATTCATTCATTCATTGGATAATAATGTGTCCATCATTATTAGTTCATTAATAGGATAATAAATTGTCTATCATTCATTCATTCATCAAATAATAACGTGTCTATCATTCATTCATCTATCAGATAATAACGTGTCTATCGTTAATTCATCAGATAATAAAGTGTCTATCATTCATTATTCATATAATAATATGTCTATCATTCATTTGCCGAATAATAAAGTGTCTGTCACTCATTATTCAGATAATAACGTGTCTATCATTCATTCACTCCTCAGATAATAAAGTGTCCATCATTCATTCATCGGATAATAAAGTATCCATCATAAATTCATTCATCAGATAATAAAGTGTCATTCATTCATTCATGTATTCATTCATTCATTCATCGGACAATAAAGTGTCTATCATTCATTACTAACATAATAACATGTCTATCGCTGGTCTCCCTGGCTAGGAGTTAACGTCTTTCTCCGTAATCCCGTATATTCTCGTGAGTAACGTAACCTGCGCGAGAATCGGTAGCGGTTCTCGCCGCATTTGTAACTTGCGGGATATGTGAGCTGGCCGCTCAGAAAGCATGGCAAACTACTGAGCGTAATCTTGCCTAGTACATCAACAGCGGTTGAAAAATGCTGATGTTGACCGCAACGTCCTGTAATTTGCAAAACAAATAAATAAATAAAAATTCTAACGTCCATTCATTTTCCCGCGTCAGGCGTTCGTTGTCTCGGATGGCTGTGTGAGCTGCACCCAATCGGGATCTTTCCAGCCAACGTAAGTTAGCGAGACAGGCGTTTCGAGAATGTAACCACAGCGTAAAGCCAGAGTCGTGGTATGGGGGGGGGGGGGGGGGGGGGGGGGGAAGAGCAAATTTGTACGACCGTTCGACGATAAGCGTCACCCCCTTCTCTCTCTAGCTCTCTCTCTCTCTCTCTCTCTCTCTCTCTCTCTCTCTCTCTCTCTCTCTCTCTCTCTCTCTCTCTCTCTATGAGTAGTGGGCCTGCAGTCAATAAGCTGGCATAGCCTTTCGGTCAGACCTACGCCAGGCGTCCAGTGGTTTTGCATGTATGACCGGGTACCGAGGGAGTGCGCTGAGCGATTGCTACTCTTGGCCTGCGTGTACGTGAATAGTCCGTCTGTGGGATAAATATCTGGTTGATCCTGTCAGTAGTCATATGCTTGTCTCACGGGGAGTTAATGACAAAAAATAACAATACGGGATGAGTACACTGAGTACACTTTAAACCAGTGTTTCCCAACGTGGGGCCCACTCCCCACAAGGGGGCAATTCGATTGTTAAGGGGGGCAATTCGAAAATGGAAGAAATCGGCTGAATATAACAAAACGAGGAGACTTGAGACTGAAGTTAACTAAATTGGAACCTGCCATAAGATCTCTTTGCAGCAAGCATCAAGCTCAAGGATCTCACTAAATTTAAATAATAAATAATTACTAATAATTAAAATAATATTGAAAAATCTTTCATTAAAATTATTTTGTACTTGAATTTCAGTTCTCTATTATATGTTTTGAAAATTTACTTACTGTGTTTGCTCAATAATTTCCTAGTGATTTCTTCCTAAAACCTATCATTCAAGTTTCTTTAGTGAACATTTCAATTTTTGAATATTAAAAATAATGTATATGTTGAGGGGGGGGGGGGGGGGGGGCGTGGGGCGGGGGAGGGGGGCAATATGAATTTTAGAAAGGCTTAAGTGGGGCATGGCACAAAAAAGGTTGGGAAACACTGCTTTAAACCCTTTAACGAGGATCTATTGGAGGGCAAGTCTGGTGCCAGCAGCCGCGGTAATTCCAGTCCCAATAGCGTATAATAAAGTTGTTGCAGTTGTCAGTTAAAAAGCTCCTAGTTGAATCTCAGACGCAGGCAGGCGGTCCGGCTCGCGTCGGTTCACTGCCCGTTGTTCCTGCCTTACGGTCTGCCGGCTCTCTCCCGTGGGTGGGTGGCGCGTTTACTTGTAAAATATTAAGAGTGTTCAATGCAGGCCTTGGCTGCCTGAATAATAGTGCATGGAATAAGGAAAGGAACCTCGGTTCTATTTTGTTGGTTTTCGGAACTGGAGGTAATGATTAACAGGGACAAACTGGGACATTCGTATTGCAGCGTTTGAGGTGAAATTCTTGGATCGCCACAAGACGAGCTAATGCGAAATCGTTTGCCAAGAATGTTTTCATTAGTCTAGAACGAAAGTCAGAGGCGCGAAGACGATCAGATACCGTCGTAGTTCTGACCATAAACGATGCTGACTAGCCACCCCAGTGGCAAAGTGAAGAGAAATGGTATATACCATGGCTAAGCAAATCAATCGCACCCAAAGTCCTAATCATTCTCACGGTGACACTAAATTCTTGGTCCAGACACTTAGTCTACGGCTCCCAGCTGAGGGATATTGTTGAACGCCTCTAAGTCAATATCCCCGGATGTGAGAGCCTGGCCGTTACTCACTCTCTGCTGCATGGAGGTAACATGCTGAACCGGCAGCACATGCAGCCTACCTCGTGAGAGTTACCAAAGGTGGAAAAAGCATCCCAGTCGCACGCAATGGTTACGATGTAAGTCTGTATCAACAACTCACTGAGTGAGCGTAATCAAAGGTGTAAAAACGTCTCATTAACACAAAATGGAACGTTCGGCTAGCAAATCCTTCACGTGGAAGTCCAAAGCGAAAGCTTGCTGAGTGGATGTCGTCTGCAGACTGGCCGTCCCTGGTTTGCATGGGGAGCCGCCAGAGGCAAACGAAATGCCCAAAATACGGAAATGAGGAATTAAAGCAGCCATGCGCAGGACGTGACAACCCCTAGGGTGAGCCCAGTACCAGAGCGCTTTGTGTCAGCTCTGCAATTATGGAAGCCTCCTTGGACGGCGGATAATGCCCATAGTCTGCCCCTGCCTTCCCTTGAGGGCTGACCTTGAAGCCTCCGACCATTCTAACTTGACCAGGTGGGATGTGGTCGGCACCACAACAGTGAGAAACACCCGGGAAGGCTAATCCGGCAAAAAACGCCGCGCCCCCCCCCCAAAGTCGGATGTGTTGTCCTAAGGACACATGACAGGACACACCGCAATTACGTCTGGAAAAAAAACAACACTCTGGATGAACGCAGAAGAAGAATAAGAAGTTCATTCATTTATCAGATAATAATGTGTCTATCATTCGTTCATCAGACATTAACGTGTCTATCATTCGAAATCATCCAATGGCTTTTATCGTGAAGAACATTTCTAGCAGAAAAGTTTTTTGGGTATGTCTATGTCTTTGCCTGCCTGCCTGCCTGCCTGCCTGCCTGCCTGCCTGTCTGTCTGTCTGTCTGTCTGTCTGTCTGTCTGTCTCTCTGTCTCTCTGTCTGTCTGGGTGGATGCGAGCGTGTGAGTGCATGTATGAATGGATGGATGAATGAATTACTTTCGCGTTGCGGTCAGAATGTGATGCTGAAAATGGCATGTGTGTGGTCGGACGTGCATCCGATATCAGCTCTCGTCGTTCGCTACGGAGCGAAAAGACTCGCTAGCTTTTCCTCCGTGCACTCAGACCCACAATATGTGATAGTCACAGTCCTCACACATCACAGTATGTGATAGTCATAGTCCTCACACATCACAGTATGTGATAGTCATAGTCCTCACACATCACAATATGTGATAGTCATAGTCCTCACACATCACAATATGTGATAGTACTGGTCCTCACACATCACACTATGTGATAGTCGTAGTCCTCATACATCACAATATGTGATAGTCACAGTCCTCACACATCACAATATGTGATAGTCATAGTCCTCACACATTACAGTATGTGATAGTCATAGTCCTCACACATCACAGTATGTGACAGTCCTAGTCCTCACACATCACATCCACACAACAGCTTGCTGCTAGGGAACTGACACTTTGTTGAACACAGAGATGGTCAGTAGAAAGCATTATGGATTAAATTATGGTCAAGAGCGGAGCATTAAGTGTGGACACACGTGGTCAATGCATCTGCGATCGGTCAACGTATAGAAACCATTGATTGAAGGACAAATAGATGAAGGGTTTCTGCTGCAACACACGCGTATTCAGTTTGCCATTGTATCCCCACTTCCTTCCCATCCCCTCCTCATCCTCCTAATGTTTGCTATTGCTACTTTTACTACTACGTTTAATATTGCTGCTGCTGCTGCTATTACTATTAATACTACCGCTATTGATTTTTTCCCCTCTCCTCCTTCTTCCACTGCCCCTCCCACTCCTTATTTTTCTTTAAACGCTTCAGCTCGACAACCCGAATATTTTGAAACTAGCCAGCAGTCAAAGTTAACGGACTGAATTTGATACAAGTGTGTATTATCTTCATAAAGTTTTTGCTTAAATGGACATAGTGTATGTGATAAGTGCTTTCTATGTTTCTCGCATGCTGGACACTCATGCAGTAAATGTTTAGCTGTAATTTTTTAGTTTCCTGATTGTATTACTCATTATGTTTATTTTGTTGACAATGAAATACGAAGGCGTGCGGAGAAACATTACCAACGTAAGTACCAGTCAGTCTTATGTGATGTCCTGAATTTTGACTTGGTTACATATTAAAATGCCAATTCCCCGATATGAAGTTTAAGTTTAGATCTAGTTTTGTATACTTTGCTGATTTCTAGAAATTTCTAGATTCCGCTTACCCGCGTTGGAAATACATCCGCGCGCGATTTGGCAGCAGACCGCGTTGCGTTGGTTTTTACGAATTGATATGGGTGCCGGTAGTTCAGAAAGCAATGGCAGACTACTAAACGTAAACTTGCCAAGAGATCAGAACAGCAAAATATGCTGGTGTTGACTGCAACGTCCTGTAAAAAGATATGCAACTAACTGTTTTACATTCCAGATTTGAAGACAAGAATCAGAAGGACTCCGCAACACAGTCCAAGTGAGTAATAATTGTACTAGTTCCTGCCAACGGTCCGATACTTTTTAAACAGACGTCGTGGATGCCGGTCTTTCAGAAATAAATGGCAAACTACTGAACGTAAATTTGCCAAGAAATCACAAACAGCCAAAAATACTGGGGTTGACTGCCACGTCATGTAAAGGATATACAACTAACTCGTAGGTAATTGTAATACCCAGAGCTGTCGTAACATGGGAAGTACCCGTATTGGGTGCAGTCACTTGTGAAGCAAACAGAACTGCAAAAGCTGTGGAAAACAAAAAAGCTGGACAGAAAAACCACTGCAGGAGATCTTCCTCCTGGAGCGTCAAGCATTCTTTGTCCACATTGTCAAAGAACATTTCGAGCCAAAATAGGCCTTACCAACCATCTTAGAACTCACGGCTCCATACTTTCAACCCCACTGGATGAAATGAATGGTCATCATCATTCTTAATGGACAAACAACACAACCATGTCTTATCCAACATCCCAGTTGCAGCAAGAGCACAGTGTCGCTCTACCTTTCAATTACAGTTCGATACTACCCAACATGAAAGCCTGCCGTACCGATGCTTTTGCGTTCAATCCACATCGGGTCGGATTCTTCTTCTTCTTCTTCTTCTTCTTCTTCTTCTTCTTCTTCTTCTTCTTCTTCTTCTTCTTCTTCTTCTTCTTCTTCTTCTTCTTCTTCTTCTTCTTCTTCTTATTCTTCTTCTTCAGCGTTCCGAGCCATTGAGGTTCTTTGCTGCAGATACAATCCGCCTCCATTCGTCTCTCTGGTTCACCTTTTCTTGCCAGTCGTTGATTCCAAGTACTTGTAGGTCTGTATATATATTATCTCTCCACCGTCTTCTTGGTCTGCCTCGGGGTCTACGGTCATTTATTTCCTGAGTGTAAGAGAGTTTTGTTTCCCTATTATCTTCCATTCTTTCTATATGCCCCAGCCATTGTAGTCTATTAGCCTTCATGATACAAGTGATTGATCATTGGCACCTTGCCGTCTTGACAGACGATAGTTTGTGCTTTAAAAAGGCATAATAACTTTTAACTATGGCGGTAGCGAGTGTGACTGATAAGGCCAATTTGCGCTGTAAATGTCCGTTCACAGTGGGTGCATGTAAACACGTGGTCAGCTCTCCATAGCACAAAGCCTGGGCTAAAATATAGAGATCATGTGTTGCCCATGCAGCATGATCCCTCTCTCGGCCTGCCTAGTTTACTCCAGAGGAAAGATAACACCCCTACATCTGGAACAAGACAAGCTGCAGAAGCTGCCGGATCAGCAAAGCAATGCTCTAACTGTCCGCCTGTCGGAGCTTCGATCCTAGACCAGTCGCCAACCAAGGCTTAGGGCCTGGTCTGCCCTGCCATGACATTTTGTCTTTAGCTTGCATTTCCTCGCACCAGGGTAAGGCTTGTACCCTCCCAATTGCGCTCTTCCGCCCGAAGCCGTTGGCACAATGTGGGGTGTCGGGTTTGGTAAGCGCCGCCCAACGTTCAGCGCTAACAGAAACCAGGTAGTACCGTCTACTGTTATACGGTAGCTCAGTCATATCTGACTAAGACCTGACATATACAAGTGATTAGCGGGGACTTTAACAGATCATAAATGTCGAATTCGAATTAAAAAAAAAAAAATTGACATGGTCTACCAGGTCGACCCAACTAAACATGGGTAAGAGAAAATGTTTTGGAGAGTGATGGCGGCCGGTGTGATACTGACCATAACAGTCACCGAATGTCGATTCATTCATTCATTCAGTAGCATGTCCTTTGCAGAACCTCGCTCCCATAACAACCTTCCGGAAAGCTTCTCGATCACAAGCAAGATGTCCCGCGTCTGATACACCCATCTGGAGATCATCTGCCACATCCTGCACCCATCTTCTCTTTGGCCTTCCTCTTCCTCTCTTCCCAGGCATATACCCTTCCATTATTGTTCTCTCCAAACTTTCGTGACGTTTCAAGTGACCAAAATACTTCAATTTTCTTTGTTTTATCGTCTTTAATAGCCATCCCTCCTCAATATTCAACTCTTGAAGTATGGATGCATTTGAATGTCGATTGGTCTATACAAATATGGGTGCAGTACCATTTGCCCCAATGCGCATTTAGGCGTGCAAAAGGCGATGGTTACATCATGGATGTGCGAAGCTGTGGCACACCAATATCCATGTGTGTTGGATTGATTATGTGGGACTTGTGGGGTGTTCCAGAACTTACATGGGTCCTGTCTTTGCTTCTAACATGGTTGGGACACTTTTGGAAGGGAGTTAGCTTCACTTTGGAGAAAAGCCAGACTTGATGGGGGTAACCCGCTGCAATATAGTCGATTCTCTCATAATTTAATCTCTTTTGCTGGGTTGATAAGGGAGTTAGCTACACTACGGAGAGAATCTACGCTAGATTGGGGGAGGGGGGGGGGGGCAGGGACCCAGTGAGGTATAGTCGTTTCTCTTACCATTGAATCTCTTTTGTAGGTGTGGTAAGGGAGTTAGCTGCACTACGGAGAGAAACTATGCAAGACGGGGGAAGGGGGGAGGGGGCGGGGCCCCGGTGTGATGTAGTCGATTCTCTTACCCTTTAATCTCTTTTGTAGGTGTGATGACTTGTGTGTTAATCATTCACGCTCGTGTAAGCTATTATTTTTTACTTCCTCGCACATTTTGAGACATCTGTGACTAAGTCTAAAGAAAACAGCAGTCAACTTGAATATTTTGACATATTCATAGAGTTTGTCCTCAAAATGAAGAATGTGTATGCCAAAATAATGTTCTCTGTTATGCATGCTGTGAACTCCAGCGTGAAGTCCTGTATGTCGGATGAAGGCATCCTGTTGTCCAACATCAGTGTGATGTCATACAGGACTAAGGTTTGCGTGAGTATCCGTTGTCCCATGTCTGGCTTATTGGTGTGCAGACTGGTGGTTTCTCGCCGTGCAGGCAGATACTCTCCGACTTCGGAAGAATCAGCGATCCTACTACGTTAGCCAGGACCCCGAAGGAACCTGTTGCGCAGGACGCACGACTAGGATGTGTTAGTACGTCTTGGCCAGTATAGAACCTTGCCTTGGAAATACCTCTACGTCCCTGCAAAGTCATAACATCTGGCAAAAAATACCTTGTAGTGTAAAGATTATGCCAAGAATGGCTATGGCAAAGGTAGCATTTTGCAATATGGAAAACACACTGACCAATAAAAAGCCGTCAGTATTGGTGACAATAAGAATGTTTTGTAGAACTCTGGAGCTAATCCATGACTCTGGTGATCGTGTAAGATGGTGAGACATGACCGCCCACGTTTATTGACATGGCACATGATGATGATAATGATGATGATACTGTTATATGTATATGAATCACAGGCAATAAGTTGACATACTAAGAAACATCTAATGACAGCGGGAATGTGTTTTCTGTCGACATTGCAAAGAATACCACAGGCAGAAAAAAAAAAAAATCAGGCGTCTTTTAATAAACAGATGAAAACCGTAAATGGATTAGTACAAACTGACTTACATTATTTGTGTTCGTTGTGAGATTTTGGTCTACAAGGTGTGGACTGCGCATGGCCTTGCAGCCAGCAGGGTTAGGATCGGCTAGCCTCTCCCAGGAGGGGTGAAAAGTGAAAATTAGTAGCTTGCCGATTACCCGCACACTACACAAGTCAACCCCACCTCCACGTGGTGTAGACTGAGGAACCATGACCGCGAGGTCATGGGCTAACGGGGATATGGCTCGCCATAGGGGATAGACTCCCTATGGTAAGATTTCAGTCCTAAACCTGCGACTGGCCTAGCAAGCCGGTAGGGGATCTTCATACTGCTCGTAGAAAAACTTAATGGACTGACCGAAATGGATATAGATGGGGAAGGGGGGGGGGGCTGAGTAGTCTCGATGTATGGTGTCCGCCTCGAGTGGGTTCATGCCCCGGTGAGGATCGGGATTTATTTAAAAAATCCACCTGGACTTCCAGTAATAAAATTCCCCCTGGTCTCTGGGTAGTGAGATCGGACGCCCGTGTGTATTGTTGTGCACGTAAAAATCCTTTGGCAGTTGGAAATCGAAAAAGAGTAGCCTAACGGCGCTGCCCGGGCAAAATTTCGAGTTAAAAATCTACTCAAAGTATTTCAGGATCCTCGCCGATGCAACGGAGTTCGTGCATTGAGCTGAGTTTCTCCAGACTCAGGTTTGAGTTAGGAGGAAAACGGAGCACTTATGGGTTAAACCGTGTGCCGTGATGTTGATCCAACGACTAAACTAAGACTAAACGATGGATATAGACAGACCCAGCAATTTTAATGGACTACGAGATAGATCAGCGATTCAAAAAATAGATTAGAAGGCAGCAAGTCAAATGGTTTGGCCATGCAAGTAGGTTACCAACGAACAGTATACCACAACAAGCAATGATGTACAGATCAGAGGAAAGCAGAGGAAGAGGCCGATCACGTAAACGATGAACGCAGGGAATAGCTGAGTCCATGGGAATATCGATACATGAAGCCCATAAGCGGGCACTCTCTCGCTGTTTATACTTCACCTCGATACCGCAAGGTAAAAGAGGAACATGGTGAGATGAGATGAGATGTGAGTTTTGAGGACCATTACACTTTAAAACTTAGTGACACCCGGAAAATTAATAGGAAAAGAGTAAGGGGAAGGCACAGAGATAAATACTAGGATGGCTTGGCCATATGACATAATCGTGACAAGAATATATAAGTGATCTGAGGACCTATAGATCGCGTGAGAAAGCGAACGATGACCATCTACGCTCGTCGGCATGGGTAATGATAATGATGATGATGATGAGTTTTTCACGCAGATGGTCGCTCTCCAGACAGGAAAGTTAAAATCGGTAATTGTGCTGTCAATTTGGAAATTCAGAAATCGCAACTGTGTTGATGTGTGAAACATGAAGTTTAGAAGCAAACTTGTTGACATCGGATGTATACAACACTTCACAAGTATGAAATGCTATTTACTTTGTAAACTTTAATGCGAAACATCGACCAGATCTTCAATATATTATTTGTACTGTAACAAACGTAAAGAAAGGTGGTAAAGCAAACGTTATAATAACGTTATTTAAAAATTAAAATTACACCCAACTAAACTTCAAATTCAATCCAATCAACTAAGTGACTAACATTACTGTTACTAATTACTAACAACTAACTAAACTTGTACTTGTACTTGTACTACCGTCGTAGACGACCCCAGTTCCCAGTGCCAGGAGTTCGCTTGTTAGATTCGGTTAGATTTTCACATATCCTGGGATCACCATTTGAATTTGTCAAATGGCATGATATAATTTTAAATAATATAATATATATGATACACTAAGGAGGGGTGACCAGTTCTTTTCATCTCCTGTTTTCCATCCTAGACAATTTCCTTCCAATTGTTTGGTACTAATTTTATTTTGAGGCTGATTAAAACCAGAGTTGTTAAGTACTGTTAAGTGTTAGTTAGTTAGTAATAGTATTAGTTAGTCGACAGATCATCCTCATTCATTGCACATCGAACCATTCAGTCCATAAGTGCTCGAATTCTCTCCTCAGCAAATCCCACAGCGTGTAGCGGCTAACTACACCAGTTCTGTGTTGGTTTATCAATCTTCTTTGGCTTCCTGCATGGTGTTCTTGTTTGGCCACACCTTTTAATTTGCTGTTCTCGCAGTCTGACCATGGTTGTAGATTCACAGTCATCACTTGCTTCTCACAAAAGTTTTACTTCTCTTAGAGCATTCAGAATGTCAGCCTGGTCCATGGCACATCCACCCTCCACAGTAGCCTTACCTGCGAGCTTGTCAGCCCGCTCATTTCCTTGTACTCCCCCTTGCCCTGGCACGAAGATGAAACTAATAGTAATATTTGCCAGCCGAGACCACTCCAGAGACATCAACCATTCTCTTCGGATCCACCCCATCTCTATCATTTTGAGCATGCTCATTGTGTCGCTAAGGAAACATGCCCTAGTGAATGTCTGTGTCTCAAGCCATGTTATTGCTTTACTTACTGCATTGACTTCCGTAGTCAGGCTACTTGTGGTCTCATCAAAAGCACCAGAGTCCTCCTTCACAATTCTCCCTCCGGCATGAGTGGTAAAGGCCCATGAGCTTCTCACATGACGGACGACCAACCCATCTGTGTAAATGATAGCATCATCATCTAACGAATTCTCAAAAATCAAAGCTTGTACTTCCGCCTCCACAGCAGCAGGATTTTCTTGTCTGTATTTTCTGTCTAGTTGGATGCAAACTGAAAGAGACGTACGGAAATCTGTTGGCACTTGTACCCACACCTCGCCAGGTTCTAAGTCCTCAAGTGAAGACACCTGTTGAAGAATGTCTTCAGCTTTACCCATCCACGACCTTCCTCTTTTTAACCTGCTGCCCTTCACGTTCCTAATTTCACTATGCAGTGGATGCTGTGTGTTTGCGTTAACTCTGAGGTAGGCACATGCTCTGCAAATGTGTATTGTCTTCAATGGTTGGAAGATCAAGAAGGTAGCACAACGCCCTGCATGCTGTATCTCTTGTACTTCCAAGAATATTGAACATAGCTTGGTTCTGTATCCTTTCCATCCTTTCTATCTGCTTATGGTTGAGAGTCAGGATCGCCATCGCATACTCAAAAACAGACGTGACCAGCCCCTTGTACAGAAGACATAGATGGCGCTGCTCACAGTTTGCTGCCGCCATCACCCGCATCACAGCCAAACCCTGCTTGGCCTTTGTTATCACCTGGTCTATGTGCTCATTATAAGCAAGGCTTCGATCAAAACATATCCCCAGGTAATTCAATGCCTGCATTCATTCCATGGTCTATGTGAAACCAGAGCTAGAAAGTAAGGAACCAATTTCCTCTAGCCATTGAGACGTATTGGCACTATTGGGTATATAATGCTAACCGTATATTTTTTATAGAGCAATCAGCACTCAATGGGTTAATATCTCGCCAGTCGCCAATACTTCTCATAGCATTTCCTGATACCCATTTTAGACTAGGAAGACCTGAGAGTCCAAGTCAATTAAAAAAAAAAAAGAAGATTCCCCCGCCTTGAGGGGGATTCGAACACATGACACCTGGGCTGGCAGGCAAACGAGCTAGCCACTGCACTACTATAGCTACTCACACCAGAGCTGTACTACTTCACACTACTATAGCTACTCACACCAGAGCTGTACTACTTCACACTACTATAGCTACCCACATCAGAGCTGTACTACTTCACACTACTATAGCTACCCACACCAGAGCTGTACTACTTCACACTACTATAGCTACCCACACCAGAGCTGTACTACTTCACACTACTATAGCTACCCACACCAGAGCTGTACTACTTCACACTACTATAGCTACCCACACCAGAGCTGTACTACTTCACACTACTATAGCTACCCACACCAGAGCTGTACTACTTCACACTACTATAGCTACCCACATCAGAGCTGTACTACTTCACACTACTATAGCTACCCACATCAGAACTGTACTACTTCACACACAAATCATTCTACTGCTGGGAATTGAACCTAACCACTCTTGGTAAAGAAATGCACTTAGTACTATTTTTTAATGAAATGGTATAGGTGCCAGCCGTTCAGAAAGCAATGGCAAACTACTGAACGTAAACTTGCCAAGAGATCACCACAGCAAAAGATGCTGGTGTTGACTGCAATGTCCTGTACAGGATGTACAACTAACTTTAACTATGCCACAGTTATTTATATTTACATTGATAAAAAAAAAACGTTGAGTACTTTAGTTTTTAATGTATATAAATTAAAAAGGTAAAGATTACTTAACTTTAATTTAAGTTTTTAAAAACGGAGTGCATTTTGTTCCTTATTTACTTTAGTAACTTTTTATTAATGTACTATCTCCTCTCTCTTGTGACTTTTGTCCCATTTAACCCCTATCTCCTCTTTGATGGTGACTATTGTACCATCTAACCCCACTTGACTATCTCCTCTTTGATGGTGACTATTCTCCCATTTAACCCCATTTGATTATCTCCTCTTTGATGGTGACTATTGTACCATTTAACACCACTTGACTATCTCCTCTTTGATGGTGACTATTGTCCCATTTAACCCCATTTGATTATCTCGTCTTTGATGGTGACTATTGTCCCATTTAACCCCATTTGATTATCTCCTCTTTGATGGTGACTATTGTCCCATTTAACTCTATTTGACTATTACCTGTAAAATCTTGTGAGACTGAAAGAGTCAAGTGGCATATGTATAGTCCCAATAAACCGAGTCATTTTAGTGCGTCTCGTAAACAAGCATTAGTAATCAATTTGATTCAGATTCCTAATCAGAGACATGATCATTCATGTAGTCAAGATGACATCTGAATAAAAATACCACATCAATCAGTGGCACAGACTAGATAAGGGATTACTGTTTTTACTCAGCTCACTTTTCATGATGATGGCCATCAATTAGATCGAGCTGTACCTATTGCTCTATATATCATTATCATAGACACGTATTACAACCCTCCGAGAGGTAAGCATGGCCGAATGGATAAGAACATGTGTTCTTAAACATCCAGTGTGCTTGATGCATAGGTAAGGATGGATCAGCCTCTAGACTGGACAGTTGGACTAAAATTGTAGACTTTTTGTCCTTGACTTGGGTCCGTAAATTACAAGTACCCCTGAAGCCGGAGTGAGTTTGCCAGATGGCAAGGGACACTGGTAATAGCGAAAGCTAATTCACATGCATAGATCAAACCAGTGCACTAAAAGTAGTGTGTATGGATTACGCTTGAGTTTAGTTAGTTAGTCGACAGATCATCCTCATTGCACATCAAACCATTCAGTCCATAAGTGCTCGGATCCCCTCCTCAGCAAATCCTACAGTGTGTAGTGGCTCATGACACCTATTCTGTATTGGTTTATTAATCTTCTTTGGCTTCCTGCGTAGTGTTCTTGTTTGGCTACACCTCTTTTAACTTGCTGATCTCGCAGCCTGACCATGGTTGTAGATTCACAGTCATCACTTGGTTCTCGTAAACGACTTACTTCTCTTAGAGCATTCAGAATGTCTGCCTGGTCCATGGCTTGTCCGCCTTCCACATTAGCCTTACCTGCAAGCCTTTCAGCCTGCTCATTTCCTTGTACACCCGCATGTCCTGGCATGAAAATGAAACTAATCTTTGCTAGCTGAGACTGCTCCAGAGACAGCAACCACTCTCTTTGGACCCACCCCACCTCTATCTTCCTGAGCATACTCATTGAGTCACTAAGGACATATGCCCGAGTGAATGTCTGTGTCTTGAGCCATGTTATTGCTATACTTACTGCCATGACTTCCATAGTCAGGCTACTTGTGGTCAAAGCAAAAGCACCAGACTCTTCTTTCACAATTCTCCCTCCTGCCGGAGCCGTAAAGGCCCATGAACTTCTCACTCGTCAAACGACCGACCCATCCATGTATATGACAGCATCAAAAAATATTTAGCTTAAAAGCAAGGCATGCGCCTCCCAAAAAACCTGGAAAATTCTGCAATCCTTTGTCAATTCTCCAGCCTCATGCATTTTCCTGCCCAGGGTGTCTTTAATGTCCTCTGTCACCATCAGATTGTTCACCCCCTGATGCTTCTTGCAGTAACCTTGCCTTCCATGACTCTTCTTTCTAAAGCATGTTCTTAGCTTTATGATGGGGGACACTGTAGCACAGTAACTAGCATGCTTCCCTGGCTGTTCATTGGTCATGTGTTCCAATCCCCTTTGAGGTGGGAATTTTATTTGACTGACCTGAGCTTCCTAGGGCGAGTTAGCCTAAAATTGGTGCCAGGAAATATCCAGGGAAATAAAGGCTGTCATGTAGGTCAGCATGGCCGAATGGATAAGAATGCGTGTTCTTAAACATCTGGTGTGCTGATGTTGAGGTCAGGGGTTCAAGCCCTACACCGGACAGTTGGATTAAATGTTGACCTATTGTCCTTGACTTGGGGACGTTAATTACAAGTACCTCTAAAGTCGGAGTGGGTTTGCCTGATGGCGGGGGACACTGTTAATAGGTAAAGCTAATCCACATGTAAAATTCAGTTCAGCACGACTAGAAGTAGTGTGTATGGACTAAGCTTGAGTTCAAAATTAGTGAGCGCAAAAAAAAAAAATCTGTCATTATTATATTGACAGTATCATCCATTGTGTGCCAGCTGGGCTGAAAATGTCGGGCTAGCAGCATATACCATATACACCTGATGGTATTTTTTATGTGTTTGCGTTCTCTTGCTTTGTACTTAAGCATAGTCCACACACATGCTAATAGTGCTCTGGCCTGATTTTTGTGTGTGGATTAGCTTTCCCCCGCCATCAGATGAACCCACTCCTACTTGAGATTTACTTGTATGAGGAGTCAACATTTATGTCCAACTGACCGGTGTAGAGGTTGAACCAGCTACCTCGGCTTCAGCACAGCAGATGTTTAAGAACGAGCTCTCTTATCCATTCGGCCATGCTGACCTTACCTCATGGTGTGAAAAGGGTGTCCTTTACTCTTACTTATACCTATATATAAGATTCAGTTAGAAAATGTAAAATTTTATACACTAGCACAATTTAGTTAGGAAATCTTAACTTCTGTTTCAGATATTGTGGGTACAATTTCCAAGCTGATAAAAACATGCGTTATGCGTATCACCGAGGACAAAGTGTTCTTTATCTTATCAGAGAGAGTCGGGGATGGCGGAGTTCAAATCTGGTGTGAACTTTCTCAGGTACTTGTTGGTCATAACAAATGTTAACTTCTGTTTTGTAACAAGCAAAGGCACTGCCAGAGAAGATACAGAAACAAAGGTGTGCAATTTTAAAGATGTCACATAGTATGAGTTTTGTGCATGTGCAAACTGCTCGATCCTCACGATCCCTACATGGGAGTATTGCTTAAGAGCCAGTTTGTGTCCTGAAATAAAATTTTTCCATTGTCCATACTCTTCCATTTTATAATAAAATTTCTGTTACTTGATTTTTAAAATTTTATTTTATGCATTCTTTCATTTTATTCATTCTTTGAACTCAAGCATAGTCCATACACATTGGACTGGATTTTGTGTGAGGATTAGCTTTCCATAATGTCAGTATCCCTCGCCATCAGGTGAACCCACTTCGACTTCTGAGATCAAATCGCCCGCAGCTGTGTTTCAATCACGGTATGTGGGATTGCAAATTGCATTTATAACTCCTTTGCCACAGCGCTGGCACAATAACATAAAAATATTTTAATCACATATGGGGGATCCGTGGCAAAGAACTTACGATGTCTGCATCAGGCTCAGAAGATACAGGGATCAATCTCAACATGGGGACCGGTAAGTTTTCCCTAAATCATTAATTAATTAATTAATTCATTCATTCATTCATTCATTCATTCATTCATTAGCATGTCCTTTGCAGAATCTCGCTCCCAAAACCTTCCGGAAAATATCTCGATCATAAGCAAGATCTCCCGCATCTGATACATCCATCCAGAGATCATCTGCTACATCCTACACCCATCTTCTCTTTGGCCTTCCTCGTCCTCTCTTCTTGGGCATATACCCCTCCATTATTGTTCTCTCCAAACTTTCATGACGTTTCAAGTAACCAAAATATTTCAATTTTCTTTGTTTTATCTTCTTTAGTAGCCAGCCTTCTTCAATATTCAGTTCTTGTGTCTAATAATATTACACATCCTACTGATCTCTTGGAAAGGTAGATAGATACCTAGTCTTTTTGGATAAGGGCAAAAATGTCACAGCAGTTGGAAATCGCAAAGAGTAGGCCAAAAATCCAATGCCCTGGCAAATTATTAGGGGGGGGGGGGATCTCCCCATGGGTAGATAGAGCCTATTACCTTGGATGAAATATGTCTATAGAAAGCAAAGCTTACACAGATGCATGCAGACGTCTGACACACTGGCCTGTTAGGTGTGAAACAGGTGTGACACATTCCCTCTGAAACAGGAATGAAGAAGAAGTTCTACCACGTGCATACACAATTTTAGATTGGCAAATCAGCCATCTACACATGTGGACTGGCACCGCAGACAGCAGATCACATACTACAAGTCCTCCGAAGTTGGAGAGTGTCTGCCTGCACGGCGAGGAACTACCAGTCTGCATGCACATCAATAAGCCAGACATGGGACAACGGATACTCACGCAAACCTGTCCGGTATGACATCACACTGATTGGACATCACGCTGCAGTTCACAGCCAGCGAACACAAGTAAGCAAGCAAGCACATACTCCAAGATTGCGCTGAATGTGACGTGACTAGGCAAACCCTCTGGCTTAGAGAAACAACAGTGGAACACAAACCATATGAGCCTCTGAGCAAACTAAAAAAAAAAAAGAGTGAAATTTATAATAAAATAAAAGACAACTTTGCAGATATTTAGTCAATTTTAGGCAAAGGAAAGAAGTTTTACTTACGCTACATTTGAATGAAATTTCTGTTGTTGTCATCGACAAAACAAATATGTCATGTCACCACTTCACTGAGACATAGCAGATTGTCATACTCATGTCCTTGTCTTTTCCCCAATTTCCCCTTGATTTCTCATTTTCTTTTTTTTCTTTTTTATTTCTTTAATATTTTGGAAGGAAAGAGATAAAAGGGACAGAAGATGGGTACATAAACTGATTAGATATAGTGGTAAATAACATTTGATAACTTGCATTGCTCAGTCACTGATCTGTTGGTTATTTTAATATTGACATTTTCTTTAAAAAATATTCTACATTTGACATAAGACTGAGGTGAATAAAATATTTCAAGAAAATATACGAACCACATTTTTATATTGGCATTTTCTCTGCCCTCTTTCAGAGTCATTTCTTTGATGAGTATGCTATGGAAGGAGTGTCCAAAGAGGACAATGAAATTTACCTTGAAGTGCATCCTGATCTTTTGTTAAGGTCGTTAAAGACAGCACATTCAGCAAAATGGGTCAAAGTGAAGCTGACGAAGAAACATGTTCCTTGTCTTACAATAGAAATTGACTTAGTGAGTACTTCCAGTCGTCTTCTTACTGTTACTACCTGTTTTATCATTGTAATTTGTGTTGAGTTAAACAATAATTAGGAACCATAGTAGTGTAGTGACTAGACGCCCACCTGATGGTCTTAGGTAGGAATCTGCATCAAGGCAGATTTTTACAACTGACCTGGGAGCCCAAGTCAGCCAAGCCTTAAATAGATACCTGGAAATGTCTTAGGAAAATGAAGGTGACCTGTGTGATATTGACCTCCAATTTCTTCACCACTTCATCACTCATTGTCTAGCATTCACAGCAGTACAGGGGAACAGGCTACAGACAACTACACACAGCTTTTCATTATGCATATTTTTGTATTTGTCGTGATACTTTTGTTTTTCATCACTCATTGTCTAGCATTCACAACAGTATAGAAGAACCGGCTACAGACAACTACACACAGCTTTTCATTATGCATATTTTTGTATTTGTTGTGATACTTTTGTTTTTCATCACTCATTGTCTGGCACTCACAGCAATATAGAAGAACCGGCTACAGACAACTACACACAGCTTTTCATTATGCATATTTTTGTATTTCTTGTGATACTTTTGTTTTTCATCACTCATTGTCTGGCACTCACAGCAATACAAAAAAACCGGCTACAGACAACTACACACAGCTTTTCATTATGCATATTTTTGTATTTGTTGTGATACTTTTGTTTTACATCACTCATTGTCTAGCATTCACAACAATATAGAAGAACCGACTACAGACAACTACACACAGCTTTTCATTATGCATATTTTTGTATTTGTTGTGATACTTTTGTTTTTCATCACTCATTGTCTGGCACTCACAGCAATATAGAAGAACCGGCTACAGACAACTACACACAGTTTTTAATTATGTATATGTCTGTATTTGTTGTTATATTTTAGTTTTTCATCACTCATTGTCTAGCATTCGTAGCAATACAGAAGAACAGGCTACAGACAACTACACACAGCTTTTCATTATGCATATTTTTGTATTTGTCGTGATAGTTTTGTTTTTCATCACTCATTGTCTAGCACTCGCAGGAATACAGAAGAACCGGCTACAGACAACTACACACAGCTTTTCATTATGCATATTTTTGTATTTCTTGTGATACTTTTGTTTTTCATCACTCATTGTCTGGCACTCACAGCAATACAAAAGAACCGGCTACAGACAACTACACACAATTTTTAATTATGTATATGTCTGTATTTGTTGTTATATTTTAGTTTTTCATCACTCATTGTCTAGCATTCGTAGCAGTACAGACGAACAGGCTATAGACAACTACACACAGCTTTTCATTATGCATATTTTTGTATTTGTCGTGATAGTTTTGTTTTACATCACTCATTGTCTAGCATTCACAATAATACAGAAGAACTGGCTACAGACAACTATACACAGCTTTTCATTATGCATATTTTTGTATTTGTCGTGATATTTCTGTATTTCATGATGTTCCTCATTTTTGTCAAAGAATCATTTTATGTGACAATTCTTTTCTTTATATCTGTGTCACATCCTTTGTTTTATATAAAATACATGAGTCTTCAGGCCCTATTATAATCTAACTCTTGATTCTGTATTTTAGCCGGGTAGCAGCGCCCATCAGAGATTAGTCGTTCACGATGTACCAGTGACTGTTGTGGCAAGAAAACTGTGGCCAGACTACACAGAACCTGAGATGCCAAAGTTTGATGTGAGCTTTCTTTCAATTATTTGATTAATTTCTGTTTTATGTCAAATCAACATTTTTAATAGTGAAGCTACATTATGACCTGTTAGCACTGTCTTCTTTTTCATAGATATTCATGCCTGTCTTTATGTATCCACCAGGTGAGCATTGAGCTGCCACAGTTGAAACTGCTGAAGAATGTTGTGGATAAGATGAAGAATCTCAGCAATTATATGGTAAGTACATACTCATAGTTTCATGCCTTGGTGAAGTGAGGTTTCACCAATATGAAGAATCTAAGTAATTATATGGTGAGTGCATAGTTTCATCTCTTCGTGAAACCTCATTTCAAGAAGTGAAATCAAAAACCTATTTGGTTTGCAATGAAGATGGGGGAACAGATAAAGATCTCAAAATAAGAAAACAAAAGGCAAGGGGAGCTTTTATAGCAGAAGACAATTTGTGGAAGTCGAAAGAAATTAAACTTAGTACCAAACGTGGAATATTTAATTCTAACATTAAATCAGTACTGCTGAATGGATTACAAACTTGGAGAAATACTAAAATGAAAACAAATAAACTTCAAACATTAGTTAATTGTTGCCTCCGTAAAACAGAGGGACTGAAATGGCAGAATCACCAATGTGGAGCTCATGGCAAGAACCAGACAAATACCAGTGAATCAAGAAGTAAAGAAAAGACTGCTGGGGCTGTATATAGTACATACACTGAGAAAATATGAGAATAGCATTACTAGAAAGGCCATTATCTGGAATCCACAAGGCAAAAGAAATAGATCTAAAAACATACGGAGAATAGAAGTAGAAACAGACATTAACATTATGGGGAGGGTGCTGGACGGAGTTGCATGGGATAGCTGAGAATGGGATGGCTTGAAGTGAGATTGAAGACCTATGTCCCAATGGGGGAGTCAAGGGTGAAAGAAGACTATATGCCCTCAAGGTGTGCGAAAGGGTCTTTTACTTTTTAATTTTTAGATACACTACAGGGGAAGCCAGATTTCTTCTTCTGCTGCCTTCATTCCTGAATATTTTTTGTGGTTGAGATTGATGAGGTTGAGACTGATGAAAGTTAATTTTTGATTACTGATTTTTATATCTTTATATGTAGGTCAGTCTTCAGTTTTGAATGTTTTATCCTTCTCCCTGTCAACTGTGCAGGCTTCGTGGCAAAGGGGTTATGGCCGCTGTTCGAGATCTCGCATACCAGCGTTCTAAACACAGCTGCAGGTCATTTGCAGCAGATCACCATGCGTTGGTTTTGTTACAAAATGGTATGGGTGCCGGTCATTCAGAAAGCAGTAGCAAACTACTGAACGTAAACTTGCCAAGAGATCACAACAGCAAAAAATGCTGGTGTTGACTGCGACGTCCTGTAAAGGATATGCATCTATCTTAACCTCTCAACTGTCTGTGCTTTCACATTTTCAAATATATCACAACAGGCATCCACTGGACTAGATTTAGTTGTTTTAATCAGTTTGCAGTGTTCTTTAATTTTATTTTGATTACCAATCATATTTTTCATATCCAGCTCAAACTTCAGTTTTGAATGTTTCATCCTCCCTGTTTGGCAACTTGATCTGCCTTCACAGTTTCAAATATATATTGTAACAGGAATCCACTGGACTAGTATTAGTGGTTTTAATCAATCTGCAGTGCTCTTTACATTTATTTTTGATTACTGATACTGATTTTATTTCTTTATGTTAGCTCAATGTTCAGTTTTGAATGTTTCATCCGCCTCCTTCTCAACTGTATCTGCCTTCGCATTTTAAATATATTGCAACAGGCATCCAGTAGACCAGTGTTGTTTTAATAAATTTCCAGTGTTATTTACATTAATTTTTGATCACTACTATTTACTATAACTAAAGAAGAACAAACAACAACAATTCACCTAAACGAACATCCCTTAAAACAAGTAAAGAGTTTCAAGTACCTAGGAAGTATAATATCATCAAATGGCAGATCAGAAGACGAGATCGAAAATAGGTGCAATAAGGCAAATCAACTCATTGGACAAATGGCACCAATACTAAAGAACAAACATGTATCAATAACTACTAAGAAAGCACTTTACAACACAATCTTCCTGCCAACTCTATGCTACCAATGCCAAACCTGGACAATGACAGAAAAAGAGAAAAGAAAAATCACAACAACAGAAATGAGGTTCCTGAGAAGAATACTCAACGTATCAAGAAGAGATAAGATCAGAAATGAAGAAATCAGGACTAAAGTGGCACTAGATTTTATCAGAAAGCAGCAAGTCAAATGGTTTGGCCATGCAAGTAGGTTACCAGTCAACAGCATACCACAACAAGCAATGATGTACAGACCAGATGGAATCAGAGGAAGAGGCCAACCACATAAACGTTGGACGGAGGGAATAGCAGAGTCCATGGGAATATCGATATATGAAGCCCATAATCGGGCACTCTCCCGCTGTTTATACTTCACCTCGACACCGCAAGGTACAAGAGGAACATGATGAGATGAGATGAGATTTTTGATCACTGATTTTATTCCTTCATATGGAGCTCAATATTCAATTTTGATTTTTCATTCTTTACATTTATTTTGATTATTGATTTTATTTCTTCATATCCAGCACAAACTTCATTTTTGAATATTTAATTATCTCTCCTTGGCAGCTTGATCTGTTTTCACCCTTTCTAATATTTTGTAACAGGAATCCCGCGGACTAAATTAGTTGTTTTATTTTAATCAATTTTTCAGACTTTATCTGCAAATGCCAGCGGAGACATGAAACTCTCAGTAGAGACAGATATGGTGGCCATCAGTACACACTTTCAAAATCTTCCAAATCCAACATGGAGTGAGTATTGTTCATTCTGTTCTTGTTTCCCCCTCAAACAAAGACTCTAGGCTAGCAAGGACCAATAACCTGCCAGTGGAAGTGTGTGTCAATTGTGTTTGGTCACACTTGCTTACAGTCATCAGTTGAAAATCAGCCTTGTACACAGTACAAAGTGAACAGTTGAAAATCAGTCTTGTACACAGTACAAAGTGATCAGTTGAAAATCAGCCTTGTACACAGTATAAAGTGATCAGTTGAAAATCAGCTTGTACACAGTATAAAGTGATCAGTTGAAAATTAGCCTTGTACACAGTATAAAGTGATCAGTTGAAAATTAGCCTTGTACACAGTACAAAGTGATCAGTTGAAAATCAGCCTTGTACACAGTACAAAACTGGCTCTGTGGCGAAGGGTTTACAGACACAATTCAAAATACCACATAGCGTGGTCGAAACAGCTGCGGGTGATTTGGCCGCAGACTGCCTTGCACTGGTTTTCATACAATGGTATGAGTGCTGGTTGTTCAGAAAGCAATGGCAAACTATTGAGTGTAAACTTGCCAGAAATCACAAACAGCAAAACAAAAATGCTGGGGTTGACTGTGACATCATGTAAAGGATATGCAACTAACTTTTTAGCACAGTACAAAGGATGGTGAATATAATAAAGTAAGATTGTGGTACATGCCTAACAACTACATCAAGTCTGACTATGGAGATTACTACTGCCTCCAGAGCATTTGCATAGAAGCAGGACAGGGAACCACACACTCAATAATCATATCAGACTACATGAAAAACCTGTCATTTACTGCCAATATAGTACCTAAGGCAGGGGGCTCAAGACATTGTGCAGCTTTTCTGTAGATAAATAAATGAGTAGATATTGAGCATGATCTCTTGGCTAAATCATTAGACACTGAATAGCCTCTAACTGACTAAATCAGTAGACATTGAGCAGCTTCTAACTGACAAAATCATTAGACATTGAGTCACATGTCAATAAATAAGTAGAAATTGAGCAGCTATTCCATATATGACTAAATCAGTAGACATTGAATAGCTTTTCCAAACATCACTAAATCATTAAACATTGAGTAGTTTTTCCATAGATGACTAAATCGTTAGACATTGTGTAGCTTTCGCTTGATTAGCCTGTGTTAGGATTTTGCAATATTAATTGTTCAATATATGGTAAGTATAGAATGGGTTAGTGAGTGTTCTAGAAAGTATGGTATATCATATACTTACCATGAAACATTAGTTTAACACACTGTTTTATCAGAATAAATCTGGTAATTTTCTGGCATAATATATCTTAAGGTCACAGTGACGGATCACAGACCATGTCACAGGATCGAGATCCTCAAGACTTTGTTTCGACCAGAATAGACATCCGTAAATTTGCACAGTTTCTCAATGGGCAGCAGGTTAACCCCAGTAGAGTCATCTGCAGTAAGTATTTCTTCCGCTGTTAACTGTTATGCCAGCATAATGTTCAGATACATGGTTTAAAATCGGCAGGTGTGGCATGAGTTGAGTCAAAAACCGACATCACAGCACTCCGGACATTCCCATATGTGCTCCATCCTCTTCTGCAACAGCCAGTGAAGAGTCCCAATGGTACCAGTAGCAATCTGATTATGTGTCTGTTAGGCGTTTTCTCAGAGAGTGTTGGCCAGATCCTCTGGTCACTCCCTGCAGCACCATTCTCTCCAAGCCATGATCTATCTGATCTTCTGTCCCAAGGAGAGTACTTTAAATGGGAATAGGATTTCAAACCTCCAGATGAGCAATTGTATTTTTTCCAAGTAAAGGTCTGATACTTTTTGAACTGATTTTGTATATTACAGTTGTATTCTGGACAATTAGTAAAAGATCTTGTATATTACAGTTGTGTTGTATTCTGGACAATTAGTAAAAGATCTTGTATATTGCAGTTGTGTTGTATTCTGGACAATTAGTAAAAGATCTGGTATATTAAATTGTATTTTATCCTTGACAATTAGTAAAAGATCTTGTATATTACAGTTATAATGTATCCTGGAAAATTAGTAAAAGATCTTGTATATTACAGTTGTAATGTATCCTGGAAAATTAGTAAAAGATATTGTATATTACAGTTGTATTGTATTCTGGACAATTAGTAAAAGATCTTGTATATTACTGTTGTTTTGTATTCTGGACAACTAGTAAAAGATCTTGTATATTACAGTTGTAATGTATCCTGGAAAATTAGTAAAAGATCTTGTATATTACAGATGTATTCTAGACAATTAGTAAAAGATCTTGTATATTACAGTTGCAATGTATTCTGGAAAATTAGTAAACAGGCAAACACATCCAGAGAAGCCTTGGAGATGTGGTTTCATAGAAGAATGCTGAAAATTCATTGGACAGCCAAAATTAGCAATCTGGACATTTTGAGGGAGGCTACGTTGCAAAGACAACTTATCATGAACATCAGAAAAAGGCAGTTATCATTCTTTGGCTACATTATGAGAAGACAAAAACTGGAACATAGTTAGTTAGTTAGTCGACAGATCATCCTCATTGCACATCGAACCATTCAGTCCATAAGTGCTCGGATCCCCTCCTCAGCAAATCCTGCAGCGTGTAGCGGCTAACGACACCAGTTCTGTGTTGGTTTATCAATCTTCTTTGGCTTCCTGCATAGTGTTCTTGTTTGGCCACACCTCTTTTAATTTGCTGTTCTCGCAGTCTGACCATGGTTGTAGATTCACAGTCATCACTTCTTCTTCTTCTTCAGCGTTCCGAGCCATTGAGGTTCTTTGCTGCAGATACAATCCGTCTCCATTCATCTATCTGGTTGACCAGTCATCACTTGGTTCTTGCAAAAGTCTTACTTCTCGTAGAGCATTCAGAATGTCAGCCTGGTCCATGGTGCGTCTAACCTCCACTGTAGCCTTACCTGTGAGCTTGTCAGCCCGCTCATTTCCTTGTACTCCTGCATGCCCTGGCACGAAGATGAAATTAATCTTTGCCAGCCGAGACCGCTCCAGAGACAGCAACCACTCTCTTTGGATCCACCCCATCTCTATCCTCTTGAGCATGCTTGTTGAGTCACTAAGGAAACATACCCTAGTGAATATCTGTGTCTCGAGCCATGTTATTGCTTTACTTACTGCCATGACTTCCATAGTCAGGCTACTTGTGGTCTCAACAAAAGCACCAGAGTCCTACTTCACAATTTTACCTCTGGCCTGAGCCATAAAGGCCCATGAGCTTTTCACATGTCTGACAACCGACCCATCTGTGTAAATGACAGCATCAGTGTCTTAACGAATTCTCGAAAATCAACGCTTGTACTTCCGCCTCCACAGCAGCCGGATTTTCTTGTCTGCATTTTCTGTCTAGTTGGATGCAAACTGAAAGAGACGTACAGAAATCTGTTGGCACTTGTACCCACTCCTCGCCAGTTTGTAAGTCCTCAAGTGAACACACCTGTTGAAGAATGTCTTCGGCTTGACCCATCCACAACCTTCCTCTTTTTAGCATGCTGCCCTTCATCTTCACAATTTCACTATGCAGTGGATGTTGTGTGTTTGCGTTTACTCTAAGGTAGGCATGTGCTTTGCAAATTTGTATTCTGTCTTCAATGGTTGGAAAATCAAGAAGATAGTTCATCGCCCTGCATGCTGTATCTCTTGTACATCCAAGAATAATGCGCATAGCTTCATTCTGTATCCTTTCCATCCTTTCTATCTGCTTTTGGCTGAAAGTCAGGATCACCATCGCATACTCCAGAACAGATATGACCAGCCCCTCTTATAGAACAATAGATGGCGCTGCTCTTAGTTTGCTGCCGCCATCATCCGCATTGCAGCCAAACCCTGCTTGGCCTTTGTTATCACCTGATCTATGTGCTCATTATAAGCATGGCTTCAATCAAAACATATCCCCAAGTAATTCATTGCTTGCGATCTTTCCACAGTCTCAGAATACAGATTTACAGTTGGTGTTGGAGTGTTGACAATATGATTATTCAAAGAGAACCATATCACTGTTGCCGTTGTTGGGTTGACCATTGCCCCAACTTCAACACACCAAGTACTTACGCGATTGAGTTTGGTTTGTAGTTCCACAGCAACCTGATCTCTATCCTTACCCTGATGATACACTAAAACATCGTCGGCATATGACAATGTCTTCCCCGGTCCAGTGATCTGCTCGCTGGTGATTCTCACAGTGTAGGCGTTGAACAGCACCGGAGATAATGGTGATCCCTATGGTAGGCCAGGATATATTGTTATTGGTTCCGAAGTCCAGCTGCCACATCTAAAATCTACTTTCCGTTGGAAGAGGGCTGCAGCGATCCGACTCAGGAGGAAAGGATTTATCTTAATTCAAGAAGCTGAAGCATTAAAAAATCCAATGGCACTCTGTTGTACACGTCCTCAAGATCAATCACTGCAGCAAAGGTTTCAATGCCTGAGTGGAAACCTTCATAGACATGGGCAAAAACTGCTGCATTGGTCCAGGTTTCTCTTTTTGGACGGTACCCTCCCAGGGTAAGTGGGAAAACACCTTGCCTCTCTAGCCAGCTTGATATTTTTCTGGCAATTAACTTCTCCAGCAGCTTGCCTGTTGTATTCTTCATGGTTATTACTCGATATCCCTGAATTTTTGTTTGATCTTTGCCAGGCTTCGGCAAGGGAATCAGATAGCTGTGTAACCACTCCTCCTTGATGCTAGCACTCCCTATACTGGTGTACATGTCTGCTAGTTTCTCTAGCTCGGTGTCGGTACACCTATTGATGTCGTCATATCTTATGTCGTCTGGCCCTGGAGCATTGTTGTTGTTTTTTTTTTGTTTTTTTTTTGAATCATGGAAACACAGCCTTGGTTTCGTTCACTGTCACTGTGTCTTCATCCAAAATGTTCTGGGCCTTGCACCTGTCTGAGGTGACCTTGGCAAGATTTCGGCCTCTCATGTCTGTCTGGTTGCTCTGGTCAGAGAGATAGAGACAGCACTGACAGGACAGCATACAGGCAAGACAGTAGACTACAGGGACCATAGGGTAAGTCATGTAGGGAGAAGTACTGAGACAGGTCACGGCTATGAACAGACAACATAGGGTTAAGGGCAGGTGAGCCTGTAACTCCACAGACCTGAGACCAACGGACCAGGCCAGGTCAGGCATGAATCACGGGGACATGAGAACCCATGATACAAGAGACTAGACCTCAAACAGGCAGAAATAGATAGTAAGAATAAACAGGCAGAAATAGAAGGTAAGAATAAACAAGCAGAAATAGACCTCAAACAAACAGAAATAAATGCTCAAATTGAAATGAAGAAGGTGGAACTAGAAACTCAACTCAAACTTTAACAACTAGAGACAGAAGCACAAAACAACATAGAAACTAGGAAAATAGAGAGTAAAGAGACAGAAAATAAATTTAAGAAATACCAGGGAATCGTAAGGAACTTTGCCACAGGCGACTGCATATCTGCATGGACGCAGAATTTCGAAACAATAATGACACACTACGATATCCTGATTATAGATTGGAATATCATCTGTATGAAACACCTTTCGAGGGAACCCTTAAAAGTAATAGAAACCATCCCATCAGACCTCAGGAGAGATTATAACTACATTAAATCACTCATTATGCAATATTTTCTCCCAGATTTCTGTCATAGACTCACTGATACTAAATACTACAACAGAGTGGTCTAGGACAGATTAAAGCTTATTCTTTCACACAAGAATCTCACTCTGAGGCAGGCTCACAATATGGTCCAGTCTGGACCTTTTAATCAAATGATCGCGAGCGTCACAAAATCCCACATGGATTGGTTTGCTACGCAAAAGCCATTCCGACTCAATCTACAAATTTTGGAATGGATAATATCTCAGTACACCATGAATATATACAGTAAAGTAGTTATATACAAACTTTCACTCTTCTGCACAAACTCACCGTAGCATTCAGTTAGCATACAATTAGCATACACTGGCTCTCTCAGTCATACTCGCTGGCATGCTATCATTATACAATCATCATATTCTCAATCACTATCGCACGTCCATCTCTGTCACTAGTCTAACTCCGTCTGCTTGAGTTTGGGTCTGGTCTCACGTATCACGGGTTCTCATGCTCCTGTGATTCATGCCTGACCTGGCCTGGTCCGTTGGTCTTGGGTCCATGTTGAGTTACAGGCTCACCTGCCCTTAACCCTATGTTGTCTGTTCATAGCCGTTACCTGTCTCAGTACTTCTCCCTACTTGTCTTACCCTGTGGTCCGTGTAGCCTACTGTCTTGCCTGTATGCTGTCCTGTCAGTGCTATCTTTATCTCGTTGGGTCTCTGACACTCTGCTCTAGATAGCGTTCGAAGAGGGCTTTGCCCTTGTTCTCGTCAGTCCTCTGCCAGATGAGGTCAGCACCTTGGAAGTCAGAAATTCTCTTATTCTTGACTAACCCACTCATGGTTTTATGTAGTCGCCAGAACAATTTCAGTGACTTGTCTGTGCTTAATCTTTGACATACCTCTGCCCATTTTTCACTTTTAACCACCTTAACCAGTTTTTTAAAAATAGCTTACTTTTGTATGCATCTCTCTTTCTAAGTGCATGCAGGAACTAGGATAGGCAACTCTGTCCTTCTTGGCATTTTGCCATTTCCTGACAGCATTATGCTTATCCACCCAGGCCTTCTCCACCTCAAAATGGAACATATGTGACAAACCAGAAAGTTTTGTAGAAAGAGAGATAGAGGAGGATAGCATGATAAAATTCTTGAGTCTTGTGTCATGGCTCGGAAGGGAATCAACACATGAATTGATCCATGCCTGTCAGAGATCACAATTTATGGAGAAGCATGATGACTGCCCACACCAGCCATCAAGGCACTTGATGATGATTGTTTTGTAAATATTGTTTGTCGTTATATGATTAATGTAATTTATGATTTTGTTATTGAATGGTGGTATTAACGTGTGACAGCATTGAACTGTTTTATAGATACTTTAAAAAATATTAATCTGTGACAGTGCATTGGCTGCTTTGTTTTTCACAGATATTGTTCATCATCGTATGGTGCACTTTGTCTTGCTGCATGAAGATGTTTCGTTGCAGTATTTTCTTCCCGTAGTGTCCAGGTGATGAACTTGTAATAATTTCAGGCATCAGTGTAAGTGCTTTATTAAACATTTCTTTGTAACCATTCCAATACATGTGTATTGGAGAATAATAACTGTTAGTCACAAGCATGCTGCTGAGTGGAGGAAGGGAACTGGTCATCTAACCTCATTAGTCATGGCTTAGAATATGTGAAGGCCTAATACTTCATACCCCAATTGCAGTGTAGGACTGCCATGCCTTTTTATTTTAAATGGAGATGTGACTAACGTTGATTTTATTTCATTATGTGGTTTGGTAAGAACAGTAATATTGATTTTTTTTTCATTATGTCGTTTTGGAAAGAACAGCAATATTGACTTTATTTCATTATGTGGTTTGATAAGAACAGTAATATTGATTTTATTTAATTATGTCGTTTTGGAAAGAACAGTAATATTGATTTTATTTCATTATATGGTTTGGTAAGAACAGTAATATTGATTTTATTTCATTATGTCATTTTGGAAAGAACAGTAATATTGATTTATTTCATTATGTGGTTTGGTAAGAACAGTAATATTGATTTTATTTCATTATGTGGTTTGGAATGAACAGTAATATTGATTTTATTTCATTATATAGTTTTGGAAAGTACAGTAATATTGAGTTTATTTCATTATGTAGTTTTGGAAAGAACAGTAATATTGATTTTATTTCATTATATAGTATTGGAAAGAACAGTAATATTGAGTTTATTTCATTATGTAGTTTTGGAAAGAAAAGTAATATTGATTTTATTTCATGATGTGGTTTGGAAAGAACAGTAACGAAGGCATGGTTCTGGAAGACGAGGCAGGATTTTACCAACACGAAGAGGAGATTGAAGACCCTCGGGTATGAAAATGCATGAGTTAGGGGACCTGGCAAAGGACCAAGAAATCTTTTGAGCAGATTGTGATGAAAACAAGGCTCTGCAAAGGACATACTATATGATAATAATGTTGACCAATTAGGTCAGAATTCTCGAAGACATATCATTTATTTTAATTTTTAGTCAAAGGGTGAAGGTAATTCTGTGTTAAATATTGCTGCATGCACATATACTAGGTTATGTGGGATGACCATGCTTGCTGCTCATCATCAGTAGAAGCTCTGTTACCCATTTTGTTATGTAATCGGATTCATAACTGCACATGTCTAACTAAATGCTGCCATTATAAACTACAAGCCTTCATTAACTGGTGCCCTTGCAGAATAGTGCTAAAATTGTCAGGCAGAATCATCAATTTACGTCCCCAAGTCAAGGACGAGAAATCAACATTTTAAGTCCAACTGACCAGTATAGGGCCACTACTTTGCCATCAGAGCACCGGAAGTTTAAGAGCAAGTGCTTTTATGCATTTGGCCACGCAACTTCCATAAATATCCATTTATAACTTACTTGCCGACATTTCCATGTATAAACATTACTGTTACAAGAGAGGGTGACTGCCAACATCACAGTCAGATGAGAGTTAGTTTAGTTTAGTCGACGGATCAACATCGCGGCACATGGGTGTAACCCATACGTGCTCCGTTCTACTCCTAACTCAAGCCTGAGTCAGGAGAATCTCAGCTCAGTGAATGACCTCCGTAGCACCGGCGAGGATCCTGAAATACTTTGGGTAGATTTTTCACTCGAAATTTTGCCCGGGCAGCACCGTTAAGCAACTCTTTTTCGATTTCCAACTGCCAAGGGATTGTTTACGTGTGCAACAATAACACGGGCATCCGATCTCACTACCCAGAGACCAGGGAAAATTTTGTTACTAGAAGTCCACGTGAAAAAATCCCGGCCTTCATCGGGGCTTGAACCCGGAACCTCCAGCACTCGAGGTAGACAACATACCTCGAGACCACTCATTCCCCCCCCCCCCCCCCCCCCCCCCCCAGATGAGATGAGAGTTAAAATTACATTAATGCAGGTGTGAAATATTTTATCTACTGTTTTATCCATTATTTCAGTTGATTGTTGCCACCCTCAACCCTCCATGCACCACCTGGTTATCAGATATTTACCAACCTGAGCAGCATTTGGGCGAATCCTTCAAGTACAGTACAAAGAAGGTGCTAGGAAAAATTTCCATAATTTTCCACCTTTTGACACAGTTTGTCCAAGGACTCATCTCAGAAGTGGTTGTTCTGACAACATAATAAGAAAGTTCAGGAACCAGAGGGTGCATCAGATGGATGCCTAGTCTTCTCAGATAAAGCCAAAAACTAGGGGATCCTATGTGCACACTGAAGATCCCTTAACAGTTTGAAATTTCAAAAAAGCATAATTTGCAACTGTTCTGGTAAATTTTCAAAATGTCCCATGTTTACTATATGTCGGTCAGGCCTCAAATACAGTTTTTCTGGAGACTCCTGGGGGGGAGGGGGGGGGGGGGGGGGGTGTCATTGCTGGAGCTGTGAAGTTCATGCTTTATGTGATGTTTTCTCTAAGCAGCTTGCCATTCTGTAGAGAGAAACTGAGCCAGATGAAGTAAAATCTGGTGCTACGAAATCGATCCTTTAGCCTTTAAACATTTCTTGTTTCGATGTGAAAGGGGAAACCACTACATTTATTTTGCAAGAATAAGTTTATGAGCTGCCACAAAGCTAGATGTGTGGTGGAATGACATGTTCAGAAACCTCATACCAGTCTTCAGACTGAACAACCTGATGTGACATCATCATCAACCCAAGAGCAGCTTCCATAGAAAAACCAAGATGGTACACACACCTATTGTAACAGGTTTCTGCTGAAACAGGGTTGGCCTTGATCTCATTACGCTTCATGAAACATCACTGCCTTCAGAAGGATGCCTACAGTTTTACAACAGAAGAAATGCATTTTGGAAAGATGAGATGCAGACTATAACGTCATCTGATGGACCATTTGTAGCAGATCTCATCTCATCTCATCAGGTTCCTCTTGTAACTTGCGGTGTTGAGGTGAAGTATAAACAGCGGGGGAGTGCCCATTTATGGGCTTCATGTATCGAGATACTCATGGACTCTGCTATTCCCTCTGACTATCATTTACGTGGACGGCCTCTTTCTCTGCTTCCCTTTGATCTGTACATCATTGCTTGTTGTGGTATACTGTTATTTGGTAATCTAGTAATATGACCAAACCATTTAACTTGCTGTTTTCGGATGAAATCTAGCGCTGCTATAACCCACACTTTAGTCCTGATTTCTTCATTTCTGATTTTCTTTCTTCTTGATACATTGAGTATTCTTCTCAGGAATCTCATTTCTATTGTGATTTTTCTTTTCTCTTTTTCTATCATTCTATCAACAACAACAAACTCCGGATGAACGCAGAAGAAGAAGATCTACACAGATGGGTCGGTCGTCCGACATGTGAGAAGCTCATAGGCCTTTATGGCTCAGGCCGGAGGGAGAATTGTGAAGAAGGACTCTGGTGCTTTGTGTTTTGAGACCACAAGCAGCCTGACTATGGAAGTCATGGCAGTAAGTAAAGCAATAACATGGCTCGAGACACAGACATTCACTAGGGCACGTTTCCTTAGCGACTCAATTAGCATGCTCAAGAGGATAGAGATGGGGTGGATCCGAAGAGAGTGGTTGCTGTCTCTGGAGCGGTCTCGGTTGGCAAAGATTAGTTTCATCTTCGTGCTAGGCCATGCGGGAGTACAAGGAAATGAGCGGGCTGACAAGCTTGCAGGTAAGGCTACTGTGCAGGGCGGACTGCGTCATGGACCAGGCTGACATTCTGAATGCTCTACGAAAAGTAAAGACTTTTGTGAGAACCAAGTGATGACTGTGAATCTACAACCAAGGTCAGACTGTGAAAACAGCAAATTAAAAGAGGTGTGGCCAAACAGAAACACTACGCAGGATGCCAAAGAAGATTGATAAACCAACACAGAACTGTGCTGGTGTCGTTAGCCGCTACATGCTGCGTGATTTGCTGAGGAGGGGATCCGAGCACTTATGAACTGAATGGTTCGATGTGCAATGAGGATGATCTGTCGACTAACTAACTAACTAACTAACTAACTGTTACATTTTGAGGTTTACATTTTTCAGTAGTTGTTGATTTCTTTTTGTGTGTTACATTTTGACCTTTACATTTGGTTGTCTTGTTTTCTTTGGTTGTATCAGTTTGTCGTTGTGTCAGGTTTTCATTGTTTGTGTCAGATTTCATTTGTTGTCGATTTCTTTTTGTGCATGTGTCTGTTACTTTTTGGATGTTTTGCTTTTCTTTAGGAGTTTGTGTCAGTTTTCATTGTTTGTGTTAGCCGTTTTCATTGGTTGTGTCATTTTTCATTTTTTATGTGTGTTTCATTTTGCCATTTTATTGTTGTGTCATTTTTCATTTGTTGTCAATCTCTTTTTGTGTATGTATCTGTTACATTTTGCGTGTTTTGCTTTTCTTTGGGTGCCTTGTTCAGTGTTTGTGTAAGTTTTAAGTGTTTATGGTGGCAGTTTTCATTGGTTGTATTAGTTTTCCTTGATTGTGTCGCTTCTTTGATTGTCTCAATGGTTGTCATTTTTCAGTGGCTGTGTCATATTTCAGTTGTAGATTTCTTTTATTTTTTTTTGGTTGGTATGTTACCTTTTGACTTGTACATTTGGATGTCTTGTTTTCTTGAGGTGCATCGTTCAGTGTTTAATGTTATTTTTCATTAGTTGTTTCAGATTTCATTGTTTGTGTCGGAGACTTATTAACATATATGTGTTTTTGAGTAAGCAATTCGAGGACTTAGTGAGTGCCTATTTGTCGGCTGTGCTGGAACGGACAACCGATGATCTCATAAGTCTTGTATGTTACACTATATCTGACGCCATTTTGCTTTGTGGTTGATACTCCACCCCTCATCTGTAGTATCGCTGTTTGCTCCTAATGGTCATGCACCCGAAACACACTCAGTGTGGAGAAGGGTGTTATCGATATCACACAGTGAGCCTTTTTTTTTTTTGCAGCAATGAAGACACTATCAATAAGATGTGGTCAATGTTAGAGTGGGTAATTCAGCTTATGGCGTCATCACATCTTAGAACTACAAAAGATATATATATATGTCATCAACACATTACATAGCATAAAACACAAACTAGCCTTATAGTGTTGTTGTTGTTTGTCCATCAAGAATAATGATGACCATTCATTTCATCCAGTGGGGTTGAAAATATAGAGCCGTGAGTTCTAAGATGGCTGATGAGGCTTATTTTCGCTCGAAATGTTCTTTGACAATGTGGACAAAGAATGCTTGACGTTTCTGGAGGAGGATTTCCTGCAGTGGTTTTTCTGTCCTGCCTTTTCTTCACAGCTCTTGCAGTCCTGGTAGCCTTACACGTGACTGCACCTTTGCGTAATGATGCACGCCACGAATTTCGGTCTCTGGCTGCAGTCTCCCAGGTGTCATGATGAATTCCAAAAGTATTCAGTGAGGTGTCTTTAAAGCATTTCCTCTGGCCACCCTGGGAGCGACAATGCAAGTCACCATAACAAATTCATTTAGGGAGTCTGTGATCTGGCATGCGAGTCAAGTGACCAGCCCAGCGAATCTGTTTCTTCATTAGTAGAGTGGGATATTGGGCATAGGACTAGCCTTATAGTACATAGCACACAAGATACCACAACTTAGAACAATACAATACATAACAAACATTATACTGGCTTAGTACCGACTTTATAGACCTTATGTATGCAAGATACATCACCCAAGACACAAATACTTAGTAAAACAACAAGCACAACCACTAAATAATGAAACAATTAATTTCCCGAGAAAATATATTTAGCTACCTTGTTAGATCCTCTCAAACAGACAATCACAGTCATATACATACACCCAAAACTGCTTATATGACTGACCTAATGCATACATCTGTTAGTCAAAACTCGGGTGGAAGTATCGATTTTCACACATATACTACACACCAGCCATTTTATTTCACCCCAACACAACCATTACTGCTGCTGCTGCTGCCGCCATTGATGGATCAGTTATGGATCTATAAGGATGGAGGAAAATCACAGAGACAAGCTTTGCTGTGGCCAGCTTATGCAAGACTTCACTATTGGTACATCCTCGGCTGAAAGGATTAAATCAAGTGAGGGAGTGGACTAAAACAGGCGCTCAAGGGCGCAGAAGAATCCCATTGATTGTGATCTTTCCCAGAGGGGTAAACATACAACCTCCTGACAATTACCGGATTTTACCAGTCTGTTGCATGGAATCCCGATCGAAAACCAGGTACGAGGACCTATCCAAAGTATACTTGGATTATGGACATGGACATCTTTATGCAGACGCAGGACTGCTCACTGTCTCAAAGAGTCAACTGGTGAAATTAGAGCGCATACAAAACGAAGCTATGCGGGTCATTCTGGGATGCACCAGAGACACCCCAGTAGTGCGTATGCGTTGCATCCTTGGTCTGCCGACTGTTGCTGGTAGGCTCAAGGTGATGCAGGTGAAGGCATACCTCAGAGTAGCTGCAGACACAGATCACCCGTTGCATGAGGCGCTGGACGCAGTTAAGGGTCAGAGACTGATAAGAGCGAAATCATGGATGGCTCAGGTGGAGGATACGATCAGACAGGTGTGCATCTTGGAGAACATTAAGCGAGGAGAGGAGTGGGTCAGAGTGCCAGTGGAGCAGTCAGACTTGTGCAGAGTTATAATGACATTGAGCAGGGAGTGGCCAGCAGGGGCCACGGAAGTGGAAATTCAGCAGCTAATTCATGATAATGCGTGCAGAGTGGCTTGCTTCGCTTTGGAGGTCACGGGTGGCAAGCATCACCTGGATCTTTTCTCTGGGGCATGCCGGTGTGCTGGGGAATGAACAGGCGGACATATTGGCTGTCTCAGCAAAACTTGGTGGAGTATTGATGCATGACAAGGCCTTGTGGGAGCACGTGTACACCTCGAAGGAGCAAATGGATTACTATAGTCTGGCAAGAATCTGGCAGCGAGGAGTGACGAGGGGTTCAGGCCGAATCTGGACGCTCAGAGGAAAGGCGAGACGGACACATAATCAGATTGCTACTGGAACTATTTGTGTTGGAACTCGTCACTGGCTGTTGAGGATGGGGACGGACGGAGTGCTTTTGGGATTCACCGAATGCTGTGATGTCGGTTCCTAAATCAATCAATCAATCCAGTCCGGACATAACCTCTAAGGCTCTTATCCGAGGTGTATGGCTGAACGTCTCTAAGCCATAAACTCTCGGAAGTGAGAGCCTGGCCGACACATACCTACATCAAAATTGTGATATGTGCTGAGAACGCTACATGCTCGGCACAGATTCGTTCGATGGCTCTTAGCTGGGGGATATGAGGTATCCCCGGATGAAAGGGCCTGACCGTTACTCGCCCACAGACGCACGGAGGTAAGGTGCTGAGCCGGCAGCACATGTAGCCTACCTCGTGAGCGAGTACAAAAGGTGGAAAAACACCTCGGTCGCACGTCTCGCAGACGTCCGATAGTCTGTAACCACACTCATGGAGTGAGTCAAAGGTGTAAAAATTGTCTCGTTGACACGAAATGGAACGCCTGTCTTGCGAATCCATTACGTGGCAGCCCGAAGCGAAAGCTTGCTGTGTGGAAGCCGAAACAAGAGTCTCGAAACCCGAGGAAGGCTAACCTCATTAAAAAATGCCCGCCGGAAGCCGGAAGTGTCGTCCTACGTGTGGCAAACTAAAAATTGACACTACGCAATTACGTCCGAGTGAAATGTCTCGTCCGAATGTCTCTCGTGCTAGGAACAGCTCTGACTACCTAGTTTCCGAATGCCGCTCTTGTCCGGAACAGCTCTGACTAGGTAGTTTTCCTAATGTCTGTCGTGCCTGGAACAGCTCTGACGGGCGCAACGACAAGCACATGTCCGAAAACTCGCTGAGTGGATACCGTCTGCAAACCTGTCTGATTTGTGCGGGAATGGCCCGGGGCACACGAAATGACCAATATATTGAAGTGAGGATTTGAAGCAGCCATGAGCAGGACGTGACGATTTCCCTCGGTGAGCCCAGATCCAGGGCGTTATGTGTCGGCCCTGCAACTATGGAAGCAACCTTGGATGGCGGAAAATGTTATGGACTGTCCCTGCCTTCCTTTGAGGGATGACCGTTGTCTCCGTCCGTTCTAACTTGGCCAGCATGGTTGTAGATGGCACCACAAAAGTGAGTCTCCCAGGAATGCTACCTGGTCAAAAAAGCACGCTAAAGTCGATGTGTTGGCCTACGGGTTTCGGCCCAAGGGGGCATAACAGACACACCGCAATCACATCTGAAAAAACACTCCAGATGAACGAAAAGAAGAAGAAGTATCAATCAATCAATCAAGCTTGTGTTGGCTGCTGTCGGAAGTGGCAATTATTGATACCGGACTGGGACCACAATTATCGGAAGTGGGAGTGCGCCACCGCCTAGTCGAATGTATTATTCACTGGCGAGCAACCCCAAATAGTCAGAAACTGACTAAGGACAGAATCTATATGGCTGAACTACAGATTAAGCCCATGAATATCAAGAGTACAGCTACAAGTGGCTCGTAATTAGCTGGTCTAAATATTCGCCAAGGAGTGAGAAAAGGGAAAGTTAGGTGACTAGGTTTACATCTCTAGAAGGATTTCTAGCCAGTGCAAATTATCCCCTCCGACTGCTTTCCCCTCCCTGGTAATTAATTAAGCCCTCACCAATGTACACACACAACACATATGCGCAATTGGAATTAAAAGTATAACAACTGAACTATGAGTTAAAACAAACTACAACATTTATTGTCTATTGTCAGGGTCTTAAACTTGGCTCGCTAACCTAACACATGTGAGACAGTACAAGTACAACGTGATTTGACGTAAGACTCAACGACACACCGTTCAATGGATTTATTCACATATCAAATACAGAACGATGATCACAACAATATATACTTGATACTTCAATACACTTACATCCACAATACAGCTCACAAGTCTAACTCTCAAGATGTCCAGACACTCGACGTTCACGCACAGAAAACCACACAACGCCTTTCTCTCATCATACGTCTGTCCGAGTCGAAGTCCCAGAGCTGTCTGCCGCTAGTTCGCAACTTGCCTCCCACCTGAGGTGGCTTCACGAGGCATGCGTGCGTCTTGCGTCGTCCTGGCCTGACCGCTGGTCGTTCGTCAGCCAGCAATCTTGCAGGCCGGTAACTACCACTCGCCTGGCGGCGTAACGAAGTTGCTGCATCCCTGCTGGGAGCTAAGTCGCCTGGCGGGCGTAACGATGTCACTGCATCACTGTACCCTTTCTGGACTCTGACACGCTCCCCCGGCAAATTCATGAAAGATGTCATCTTTCATGTCTAATATATGTACATACTGGGTTAATATTCTAACCTTGTCAGAGTCTACCCTTCTGTTGTTATATACATTAGTATCAAAATACAAATAAATACACATATGCCATAGAAATATATAAGAAATGGAAGTTGCATTCAACGACATGTGGTGTTCAACCTTTAACACATGTCAGGTTTCATCCTCTCGATGGCTGATTACCTCAATTGCATTAATGACCCAGTCAGATCGGTAGTACCAGCTTCACGCATCTACCTCGCAGCATTAAAAAAAACGTAATAATATGGTTCTTGAAACAAAAACCATCTAGCTAGACCGAAATACGGCTTTATATAAGTCGCATAAAACGCTCAAACCCTGACCTTATTTGGCCAGTAGCTCTTGTGTTGGTCTGCAATGTCGGCAACCCTCTGCCATGCCCAGTAGATGGCTACCTGTTGTGTCAACAATCTGGCAACAACATGGCTATTTATACGCAACACATTACTGAATACATTTCAAATTATGGCCCTTTGTGTATGGTGTAATAACAAATAAATGAAAGGGAAATAATTTCAACATTTATGAAATACAATAATTTACAATAATTATCCTATTTCTTAGCGTCATCGCTTGACGTTTCTTCATATTAACGAGAAAAAGTCGGTAATATGAATACATTAATGAAGATATGATTCTAAGATTACACTACTGAAATATATGAACACACAATTCGTGTATTTAAGTTTGTTGATTCCTAAAGATTTTAGAATCGTCATAGCTTTTTAAATTTTTATTTGTCTGCTAATTTTGCTCTAAATTTCTAACTAATCCGGAAGTACACACGAACACTAAAATCAGCTGATGTTTAAGCTTGTAGAACACACTTGTTCCGGTCTGATGTAGTTACGGAAAGTACAATGTCTCACAGTTCATGTGTTGGATGTTTCACTACAAAACCTTCTGGATTACGATTGACTGTTCATGTGTTGGATGTTTCACTACCGAACATTATGGATTTCGGTTCACTGCAGTGGTGTAGCTGTCAATGTTCAGTTTACACGTTCACACACGTCTTTAAAATATCCCTGGAATGTTCCACTCGCAGATGTCACTGTCAAATTGGATAGTTCGCTTACGGTAAGTTTTTGAGCGAATGTGACACTGTTCTTGTTCTTGGTATATACAATTAATAAAGTTTGCTTTCTACCACACACTACACAGTTATACACGACAATCACTACATGAATTAGTAAAATAAGAACACTATATATATGGGAGTAACCCCTATCACATTATAATGTAGACATTGCACAGCTTTTTGTGAATGGAAAAAATTATTCACTTATAAATGGCTGTGTCAGTCTGAGTGTATTTGTACACACTGCACTCAGACATTGGTGCTTACTGGGTCGGATCGGACAACGGGACAAAAGATCGGCAATTGAATTGCTTCTGCCTGGGATATGTCGAACCTCAAAGCTGTAATCTTGAAGTTTAGAGACCAGCACGCTACCATATGATTTGAAGGTACACCTGAATTTATAAATCGTAACGGGCTGCTGTCAGATTCCACGATGAAATGGCGTCCTAGAAGAAATCTGGACAATTTTGTTATACCCACCACTAACTCTAGGGCTTCCAACTGAGGTATAGACCACGCCCGTTCTCTGGGCTTTAGTTTCCTTGATACGAAGTACACGGGATGGAGGATGTTATTGTACTCTTGTAACAAGACCTGCTCAAATCGCCACGGAGCTAGCATCTGTTCGCAATCTGAA